>PNEQ01042714.1:0-11562 GCA_003012365.1 Medauroidea extradentata | reverse complement strand
ATATATATATATATATATATATATATATATATATATATATATATCACCAAACACTATCAGGATTTTTTACTGCACTAGTTCATTTTGTATAGTTAGGCGAAGCGAGTTTATGTGTGTGGCATATCTTGAGAAGTAAAAGTGCATCTGGTTGTAGTTACACTCCGTTATGAGTCATATGAAAGTTAACAAACGTACAGTTGTAAATAATTTATATAGTTCATCAGTTGTTTGGTTAACAACCAGAGGCACAATTATTTTCTCTTGGACATGAAACTGCTGTCATTCATACTTTCGCTCGACGAAATGAAAACTGATAAGAAAAAGTACAGGAAAATATTTTATTACATTTTACGTTATAGGGTCTATCAATAATTTTAATCGATAATGGTGAAAAATTGTTGTATGGTATATACCATACCAATGATTAAGCTCTTTAATTTTTTCAAACAAAGTCACAGATATCAATTTATAGTTACACATTTAACATTAATATCAAGGGAACTGAAATAACCCTCAACTGGAACCGACTATGGCTTGTTTGGTATCGGCCCTGTGACCATTTATCCTCTGCCTTAGTGTGTTTGTGGTGAGGCCACACTAAGGCCAAAACATGCCACAGTTGTCCCTCTTCATAAAAAAAGGAGAAAAATCTAAGAAAGAAAACTATAGGCCTATCTCCTTATTAACTACTTTTTCAAAAAATTTTGAATGTGTAATGTACAACAAATTGATAGGTCATGTACAAAAACATAAAATTTTAACCCCATGTCAGTTTGGTTTCAGGAAAAAAATTTCTATAGAAAATGCTGCCGTAAAATTAACTAGTGACATATTGAATGCTTTGAACTCAAAGGAACACGTAATCAGTATTTTTTACAATCTTGCAAAGGCTTTTGACTGTGTTAATCACGAAATACTTTTAAATAAACTTGAATACTATGGACTAAGAAATAACTTTTAGTACTTATTAGTACCATATTTGGAACACAGGCAACAAAATGTAGTAATTAAAGACAAGAATTCAACGAGTCATTACTTCCTATACAAGCACTGTAAAACATGGTGTTCCACAGGGCTCAGTGCTTGGTCCTCTTCTTTTCTTACTTTATATAAATGAACTTCCTAGTGTCATTAACAGCCATGCATCCACCACACTTTTTGCAGATGATACTAGTATATTAATTAAAGCAAAAACAACTATAAATATGAAAGAATCAGCTAAATATGCTCTTGAAATGTTGGATGATTGGTTTAATACTAACAAGCTTGTAGTTAACATGGGAAAAACTAACTTTATTAAGATCTCAACAAAAAATAGTAGTAATAGTAACAAATCTTAAATGTAAAGGTTGTGAGTTCAAACAAAAAAATGTCACCAAATTTCTTGGTATTCAAATAAATGAAAAGCTCAGCTGGAAAATCCACACTGAAACGGTATGTTCAAAATTACAGAGTGCATGCTTTGCTCTCAGATGTTTGGTAAACAAACTTGATACCAAGGCTTTGAAAGTTATGTATTTTTCTTATTTTCATTCTATAATGTGTTATGGGATAATTATATGGGGGGAACTCATATGAAGCAAAAACAATGTTTACTGTACAAAAAAAGGCTGTACGAACTTTGATAAAAAAATGTAGAGAATCTTGTAGATCTTTATTCATAGCAAAAAATTCTCACTCTTCCCTGTCAATACATTTACTCATTATTGTTATACTTGACTGCAAATTTAGATACTTTTAAACTGAACTTGTCTCTGTATGCATACTCCACAAGAACTAAAGATAATTTTTACTTACCTTCAAACAGACTTACTCTGTATCAAAACGGTACATATTATACTGCAATCAAGATTTTTAATTCACTTCCTTTTGATCTTAAAAATTTGAGCAAGGTTTCAAGAAAGAGCTTTGCTTCTAAACTAAGAGTCCTATCTTATTACTAATGAGTTTTATTCTGTAGAAGAATTCTTAAATACTGCTCGGACTCATTCTACATTGAAATAGCCCTCTTTGTCATCTGTCATATTCTTTTTTATACGAAATGTTATTTCTAGAAACTCATCACTGTTTAAACTAATGCAGGAATTCCTTGCCATCAGGAACATCATTTTAAAATTTATAATTTTAATAACTGTGTAAATAGTTTTTTTTCTTTCTTCTGTGTTGAACCTTACAATGTACAAAGTTAAACAATTAATGCAAATTATGTACTTGTACATAACTTGGTGATGTATTAAGCTAAACAATTTATGTAAATCCTGTATTTGTTTACATCCATTTATATGTTTGTTTAGTTATTAAGTGTTGAGTTATGCAATGTAAATTAATTTATTATATGACAACACCCACATCCCATGAGCTCTTTGCTCACTTACGGGATCAGCCGGTGTCTATTTAAAGTATAAATAATAAAATAAACATTCAGGAAAAACCAGTGGCTGCCCATGCAGCTTCCCACAAACTCACCTTCGACTCCTGTTTCAACACCAGAGTGGTGAGGGCACTAGCCCTCTCTAATAGCAATAATAATGCAGAACTGAGACGCTGGGAACTGGCCCACCAATATATCACCACATCCAGACAACCTCCAGGCCTAAACATCAGCTAATCTACTTTTCACTTTCAAACTTCTCGCCACTCTAGTTCGCCCTCTGGCTGCTAGGTGTACTGGTTACAACCTTCATAAAGTCAGTCATACTGCAGTGTGCTATCGCTCACCACCCGATGAAGCTGGCTTAGCCAGCGAAACATCGCGACTGCGCATCCGCGCAAAACATGTGTTGTTCTTAAGTGTGTTATTTGTTCCTCTACGTGCAGTACAGCTCTGTAAGTACTTGTACACTCCTATCTACATTTATAGTAATTAGTAGCCTAGCTGCCTTTTCCCGCCTTTACATATTTTCGTTGTTTAATGATTATTTTTTTACGTTTACCCATTAACGTACCAACCTACCATGATGTTTTTTCGGCCAAGAAAGAAAAACAGAAAGGGTAGGGAACCAAAACAAAATTCACCTCATGCTGTTCAAAACTAAATTGAAGTGAAGTTTTATCTACCATTAAAAATAATGTTCACCAGATATCTCCTAGATCAACTCTCCACTTCAGGCTAGCAAACAAAATTACCATTCGTTACAAATTAAAAAAAAAAAAACACATAACAAAAAGTAAAAACCATAAAAAAACCCTGAATACATTGTGTTCCAAGTACTGAATAAATAAGAAAACATGAATATTGTAATAAAATAAAATAATGTGTAAAGAATAAGTTGTGGACATCACATTTATCAAAATTTTTAATGTGTACGATATGTATGCTTATTTGTTTCTACCATCTTAAAACCCTGAATAGTATTACAGGTGTTCTTTAAGATCTTGATAACTGACAAAACCTGGTCACATGACTGAGGAAACCTACCGTACTCCAGCTCATTATCACTGGTAAACTTCACTCTGGTTATGTTTTCGACATTTCAAGCTGGAATTATGTCTTACTTACCCTACCCTCGCTAGATTTTGAAAAGGTCTTTCGTTGCTCATCCAGGTGCCAGAGCCTAACATGCATATATATATATATATATATATGCGCCTAACATGCATATATATATATATATATATATATATATATATATAGAGAGAGAGAGAGAGAGAGAGAGAGAGAGAGAGAGAGAGAGAGAGAGACACACACACATATAAATATGTTTTACTTTAATATTATTCATGCAATTGTGTCAGTAAAACTCAAGTGTCACTAATGATTTAGAAATTTTTTTGGGAAGAAGGAAACTGTAAATACTGTAGTTGAATCTTTATATGATACTATTTTATTCAAAAAACATCTGTGAATTATATTAAATAAACATTTCATTTAAAAACTAATTTGATTGAAACCACCAGTGGCAATTAAGACACTTTCATCAAAATGCACACTTTATAGACAAATTTTTATTACATTTAAGGGGAGAAATTAGTTGTTTCGGTTTTATGATAACAGCGGTCTAACAATACAATTCTTGGGAACAGTGGACTGTTGTTAGATCAAAGCTATACTGTATACACACTCCATATATGTATCACAATTAAATGTGTATTTAGTTTAACTGCTCAACATGACAAGCATTTATTGTTTACATTAAATGCCAAATTACCAAAAATTTATTAGAAAATGTATAATACACTTCATTCCAATACATTTACCATAAACCACAATAATGGTACTCCTCTACAAACACAAAGAACACTTACCCTTTCATAAAACTTTGTAACAAACACAACGTTAACTCACACACAATAAATTCTGCCAAGTAGGACAACAATAAAAGATACGATTTGAATATCAAGCAAACATCTTGTAGAAATGAAGTAATGTACATGATAAGGTATCCCACTACACTTTTTATAAACTGTTTACAAACACAAGACAAGCATTTTTGCTCAAATATCTCATTCAAATTCTCTTATTTGACATTTAATTGCTGCATTCATCACTTCTTTTTCTTGGTGAGGACTGGTTGATGTACAATTACTGGAGTAGCATGAGTTTGCTGTGAGATACGATTCACGTAGAATAATGCAACCAGGGAAAATATTAGACTGAAAAAAAGTAAGAACATACAATTTTATGTTTTTAACTACCACATATTAACTACAATACCATCACTGTTATATTAGTGTTTTAAATCTGTGCTTTCAATAAACATATCTGCAATAGAGAATGAATACTAGAAACTCAAGGCAGGACTGAGGGAGGAGTTGATGAGAGAAGAAGTGGAGGGTGTTTACACTGAAAGAATAAGTAATATTTGACAGTTTCAATAATGAACAGCTTTGGAAATATTTTTGAACTTTGCGACATGGTCAGAATTTTTAATTTTATGCCAATAAACACAAATCTTGTAATTGTGGTAATGATGTTTCAAGTTAAACCTTCGTAGAATTGTGTTGTTTAGAGAAAACTGTTTTATGAATCGAAGTTGAACACTAAGGGCCGAAACTATAGACCTCTTTCGAATGACAACCAACTGCTCACCAATGCTTTCACTATGGGGATAGCAATTGGTTGTCATTCGAAAGCCGTTTATAGATACGGTCCTAAGTTATAAGAAATTGCATGAGGAAAGTGTAAAAGCAAGACCTGATAAGAGGTTTCTTGCAGAGTTTAATGATCTCATTTGTTCATGTTTAAAGCAAAGGCACCCAAATTGCAGAGGCCTTTGTGTTACAATGCTAGCTGAAGGAGTATTGGCCATCCATCTTTATATTAAGCTACGACACTTATGGTAAATACTGTGTAACTGAAAGCAAATGCCCCCAAGGCGATGAAACGAAGATCTAAATTTTATGCATAAGCAGGCATCCGCAATTATATCCTGAATAGAAAATTGATTCAATTGAAATTAAGAGTCACTAAATGTTTCCTACTCACGTACGAATTTAGTAAGGAAGCAGGACTTCTTCAAAAATTTTAGCCACAATGGTGTAATGCATGCAGGTTATTATGTACTTAAAATGGGATTGGTGCGTACCATGTACTTCGTTTTTAAAGCTGTGATACAGTGCAAAATTAATTATATAACACATTCTAAACTGCATAATGTGTATTTAAAATATTTATAAACATATTTGTTTGGACTAAACTTCTTAGAAAATTTGTATAACTTCTACCAAAAAGAAGGTATTACAATTGGAAGGTGTAATGCTCAGTAAACTAAGTAACAATTGTAAGGTAACAGTAAAACATGCTAAAACTTCTTTAGATTTAAAACAATATTACAAACAATATTTTAATTCTATGAAGTCAATATTTATAACAACAGGATCTGGGCATAATATAATCTTTGTAGAACCGAATCGAACTTGAAAAATAGTTTATATATATGTTACAAACGGTACACAATGCAAACACTATCCAATTAAGGTGTTTCTTTCTTAAGGTAAATACGGAGCAGGATACTAGCAATGACTGTAGATGTGTGATAATCAATTTGAATGATTTTCGTGCAGAGATTGTAAAATACAATAACAATGTAAAAAAAATTTCATTATTTAAAAGAAAAATTTTGTTTCACTGTGGGCAGTTACTGATAGGTCATATCTGTAATGTATAGAAGGGAGGTAGCCAGGTTTTTTGGGTGGGGGGCAGGGGGTGGGTCTGACATTTTTGCTAGCCCGTTATTAAAGTGCGAGGTCTGGGGTTACTTCCCTGGAAAATGTTCTGATTTCAAGATGCCAAACGGTGTTATTTAAGTGATTTTCGTACCTCAATGCAGAATATACCACTTGCAGAAAAGGTCATATTTTTTCAGAGCATACAGGTTTTTGTGAACAATTTTACAAGGACAAACAACATCATCAAATAATTTTTAATACGAAAAGGAAAATATTGTATGCTACAGAACTATTATTTAAATACTGTAATTAGAACTTTCAATTTTATTTGTATAATTTATTTGAACTTTTTATGGTGGACGTGCCACAAAAATTTATATATAAAAAAAAAAGCAAATATTTATGTAACCATTATTCTGCTTGTTTATAAAGACATTTTTGTATTTTTAACATAGAAAAATTAGCACAACTATAATACAACCTGATTCACATACCGTAACGCTAAAAATAATTTTTTGAAGGAATGTCCTTTGCAAGCGGCTTTGCTCATTGCGAGATAAATGAAAATTGACTTCTCATGAAAATGCACATATTTAATAACAAAATGTAAAAATATGCAGTTTACAGCAATTTTGTAATTGGATATAAATAAAACCACTTTACTGAATCAAAATTCAGAAACTGTCATGAATGATAAATTAATATTGTGCTGGGGCCCACACTTCCTTCCACGAATTATGTGAAGATTCAACCGAAATGTATCGGTTACAAGACTCTGCAGATATGTTATTGTGCATAGTGACAGTGGCATTGTACTGACTATATTGGTATGCAATGTAATTTGACGACTCCCGACACAGTTCAGACATTGTAAGATATCAGCCATTAATATGTTTATTTTCCACAGCTATATTTCAAACACTTCTATGTACCCAGGAACTCTTACGTACCTTATATTCCATTTGTTATAGTTTGGAATATTTTACGATGCCGTAAGTAAACATAACTTTCTTCGTCATGGATATATTATGGACTAAGCAGAGACACAGGTGCAGACAAGTTGTAATTAATATCGTTCGTAGCGAGTTGAATATTTATTGTATTGTACCTTTTCTTGTAATATTTCTGGTTCCGACATAA
This sequence comes from Medauroidea extradentata, assembly GCA_003012365.1. NCBI lineage: Eukaryota > Metazoa > Arthropoda > Insecta > Phasmatodea > Phasmatidae > Medauroidea > Medauroidea extradentata. Next base: position 4,314 of record PNEQ01042714.1, on the reverse strand, counting down.
CAATATTTCTTAACTGGAGTTATTCCTCTGCCATGTTTATAGAACTACGTTTCGATCCATATTCATGCTCGCTGTTGGTATATATACTCGTGTTTCCCTACCGTGAAATGTGTTTTGTCATTTGCCTTTGTAAATGTGGAATGGGTTTTTATGCTGCAGGACTTATACACTTGATTAATTTCGGCACCTTGTTTGGTTTCTTGTTTTGGTTTTTTCTTGAGTTGAAGTCCTGTAACATAATGGCCCAAGTCCTAGTGTTTCTTTCGTGTTTCACTGTTTTTCTGTTTTGATCAGTAAATAAAGTTAACCTTTGCGATCTGGTTTTTCACTGTTTAACTTCTGGTAACTTTGCAACTTTTCAGCAATTCACAAAGAGAGAGGGGCAGACATTTAAATTCAGTAGCTTAGTTTTGTTTGTGTATTTATTAATTTCTGTAGGCGTGTAATTTGAAGGTTAGACTTTGACAGAAAGAGAATGTAAATCACGGCAGATAAATAATACTAATACGAATGGATATATTTCATGCACCTTATGTGCCCACTTCATGAGACGGTGCTAGGGTGGTAGTGACTGTGTGCATACTACTGAGGTAGGATATGCTAGAGTTTGTGTATGTGTTCAGGAGTGAGTGAACCCACAATTTATGTAAATGTATTTAGGGGCGTATGTCCACACGATTTTATGTTAGGGTTGGCTACTGAGGAATGGGACTCAGTTAGCATATGATGTGTAAGTTAGTTTCCTATAAGGATAGAGCTAGCCAACGTTTCGTACATGTTATTGTCTTTGCTATACCCTTCTCAGGAATCTCGACTAAGGCTTCTTATGCTCCACATTGTTCACATTAAATTGATTCCTTTTGCACGCCTGTTAATAGTATTTTGTAAAGTTAATGTTCAATCTTATTTGCATACTTTATACTTTAATTTCTACTGTTTTGATTTATGTTTGCAATTTGGTGTTTCTAAAAAAGGTCATGTTAATTTATTATGTTGAGTTTTCAATAAATCCCTGTTGGGATTGAATCCGACCTTTGACGTTTCTTTGAAGTAGAAGCTAATTTATAAATTACCTTGTTTCATGATTGCAATATAAATATGATTTTGCTTGCAGATATCGCTAATTATTCCCTGGTACTGCTACACTGAGATTTTGAGGTTATGACGGGTACCTAGAATTGTTTGCATTGAGGATTAACGCTTGCCTAAGCGTCCTTGCGAATAATAGGGAGTCGCAACCCACGTCTTAGTTCTTGTGTACTTTTGTTATTGTTAGTTACCATCACATTTAGTGAGGCTAGCCCATATGAAGGGGTGGTGATGGTACAATATCAATATGTAAATGTAATTTACATATATGTAAACCAGACGAAATAAAAAAAAATAAACTCTCCAAATATATGCATAAAAATTAATTTTTGTAAAGTTGTAGGAAAGTAGAACTTAAATAATTAAACTAATTCACTGGATGTACACCATTCAAAATCTTAGTCGTGTAGAGAAAATCACACAAAAAACAGACACGTACTAATGGTTTTCAGAAGGTTAAGCACATATATTTAAAATTAAGTAAAGAATTGTGACTCATCATACGAAAGATGGCAACAGCCATGTCAATTTGAAATATAAACTAACCATTGTTTTCTTCTATATTCTGTGATCTTAACTTACGTTTCTCAGTAAGTGCAAATAGTTACAGTAGTAATGCATGCAAGACATGATTGCTATTGTGGTTTATTTATATTTTTAATGAAAAAGCATTTTAAAATTTCACCACAAACACATCAGACTAATAGCAATAAAATTCAGAACAATGCTTTTTTTATCTGCAATGAAAATATTGCAAAAAAATAAATATAAATGTGTCCATACATGTGCTTCATGACAGATTAAATACAAACATAAAATTTAATACCATAGATTTCTTATTAAAATGAAAACACAAAATTCTTGTAAAAGAATTTTTCTTCATATTTTATCAAGTCTATTTGGGCACACTGCATGTAACGACACACTATCAAAACAAAATGAGTTTGCAGAAGACTCTTCCAAAGACATATTTACAATCAGCTAGCTGTTGGCTTGGGTAGAGAGGAGGATACAGGATGAAGGCACAAAGGGAATGGGTGTAGTGTGTTGGATATCAACAGCATGTACCAACCCTTCCCTAGTTCCTACCACTCATCCTAAAAAAAATGTTCTCCTTTTTCCGAAAAAAAAAAAAAAAAGGAGAAAAAATTAAAAAAGTTTAACTTTACCCCCCTTTTTTTTTTGCTACTTTCCCTGATGTGTAGCTCAAGTGATCAAGTATTTATTAATTGCCTCATTATGATGGGACATAAAACACGTCAAAGTGTTTTTGTGAACTTTTAAGATTGTCACAAAGGCCTCATGAATGCAATTGCAGCTATGAATTACGGTATGCTGCTAGAACAGTAACTTCAAGCAAGCAAACACACTGGCCAACAAACTAACAGGAAACGTAAACTGAGTAACTCCTTTTATGTTTTCCATGTACCAGTGCCATTAGTTTCATAACATCAAACAGTAACTAATAGAACTGAAATTAGCAAGCCATGAAAGAATCTGTAAATATAATAATAGTAAAATAAAATGGCAACTACACTGAGAATGTTACTACATCAGCTTAAGCATGTTGAACTGTCATAAGTAACCAAATATTCAATAATCCATCAAATACAGATTATCTCAGATCAAGATATGGTGAAGTATAACAATTATTCTAAATAACTGTGAAATACCTGTAAGTACCAATGTAAAGTTATATGTAAAAAAAAAAAACCTTTTGAACTGGAGAATGGAATTTTTTCAAAATTTGTGCCATATAGTAGCCTACCACATTTTATACTGTATCTGTTCATCGACTACGTCTTGTGCTTTCTTTCAAAATGGTGGCCATTTTAACATTTCAAGAACTGAGATGTATCGTTGAAAAATTTATTTACAGATTTAAACTAAAATTGGTAGTTTATTACTTACGCAATGAATTTGGAAATTAATATTATTGTACGTCCACAATTTTTTAAAATAGCATAACGTGACTAAATACATATTTTACATCATATTACGAGAACTATGAAAATCAAACAAAATTTTATATTCTGACATTTCATCACCCAAAGAACGATTTTGTCTGGAAACTGACTCATTTTAATAAAACTGTAAATTTTGACAGTTGGTAATCTTATTCGGATTTCTGAAATTTTTTTATTGTAGGCCTGCTATTTTGGAAGAAAGCACTGCATGAAAAAAAAATGTATATGTGATATTTTGGGAACAAACAAACCAATCCAACCAAATTTTATATTTTAAAAGTAAAGTAGAGTACATCATCTTTGTATTGAACACCATTGAAAGGCCATTTCCTTGTAGAAATAATTCTGAAAGGTAACGTTACACACGAAAAATGTAATTTTTTAATCTGTATGAAACATATTCAAACCAATTTTTAAATTTTTAAAGTTTACTGGTTACCTAACAATTTAATTTATTTGGGTGTATTGTTATAAGACATGACTACATAAAAAATTTATGTCACATTTTCCAAGCCTTTAAAATTAATTTAATTTAAATCAACTTAAATTTTGAACATCCAAGCTTTCATTTTAGATGGGGTTGCAAAAGCAGTTCCTCTTTCGAAGAGAGCAACATATAAATAAATTGAAATCTTAACCCGAATTTTGAAAATTACTTAACCAATGCTAACTAAATTTAACTGATTTGAATTCAGTGATGCTTATTGCTGTAGGCCCAACATTTTGGAAGATAGCACTAAATTCATGTTGTAAATGGAGATCATACGTCATATTTCTGGAAATACAATATAAAGCCTCTCTTACATTGTGACGTGTATTGGCACGTAGCACTTACTTGGCCTCTTATCATACTGTAATTTCAATTTTTTTGTCTTAATTAATGTTTTTTTTTGTAATAACAAATTAAGTAGGCCAAATTAACCAGGTATAAGGATGTATACGGCGGGATCCAACATATTAATTGGGGATACGAGTAGAGAAATTTACATTAAAATTTTCTTTTTAATTTTAAATTTAACTTTAAAGCAAGAGAAAAGCATAGAATTTTACATGTCAATGTTATTGGATTTATATCGTGTTTGGACTCATTTGAAAGCTAATTTAATTTCAAGCAACTTTTCTAAGTAAACTTTTCTGATATTTTGCCTTGTTTAAATTTTGTTAAATTTCAAGTAGCTTATTAGCTTGCTTCTCCTGGAATAGGATTTATGGGGCAGGCCAGTAGTAGTTCTCTTGCTTGGAAGCACGTACAGAGAAG
>PNEQ01042713.1:0-11561 GCA_003012365.1 Medauroidea extradentata | reverse complement strand
TCTTTATGTTATCCTTTGCGCCTTTCTTTATCAATTTTTTTGCACCATGGAGTCGGGCGCGTATCGTCGCGGTCGGGAGCGGGTCACGTCGGTCCAGATCGTTTACTTTTCAGGTTAATGCGCACTGGGCGCTTCACTTGTAATGTTTTTAGTAATTCTAATGGCATGAGGCCATTTTGTTCTTCGATATTTAGCTGTGATGTTGTAAACGTTCGATTGTGTAACGATTCATTGCTACCCGAGTGGACTGTGTAAGCTTAGCCCAATATAACTTGTGATTTGAACCTTGAAGTCTGCTTATCTTATTGTAACTTAGTGCATGCCTTATACCCTAGAGTGATGTTGGTGACGTATCTACACGCTTTCTGGGAGTAAAAGAAAGATATTTGAGGGCTGTGTGGTCGCGGCCTTGGTGGCGACGACTCGCTCTGGGTACACGGCCATTTGTGTACAAGTGGGCTGTTTGTGAGACGAGCTCAGATGAACAAGTGACTATATTACATAGAGTTGAAAAAAGGCCTACGAGTAGGTAAGAAAAAGAACTGAACAAGCATTCGATAAATGAAAACAATATTATGATAAAAAGGAAAAAATACCTAACATTAAGTTGGGAGATTATGTGTATTTACACATGCCGAGTATTTTGAAAGGGACAGTTTCGGAGTTACATAAGTTCTGATCAGGATCTCATTAAGTGTAGAGAAAATTAGGGACCACAACATTTGAAATATTTCTAGATAAACCAGTCATACTGCACAGTGAAAGGTTATATTGTCAAAAAATATTGTTGAGAAGGAAATATTACATGCAAGGGAACAAACGCTATGGAGAATTGATAAAAAGAATAATGTGCATAATGAGAAAGAAATAGGGGATTCTTCATCAGATTCGGAAAAAGATTCTAATCATGATGGTATATCACGCCCATTTTTAAGTGAAATTGAGAAAATAAGTATTGAGAATTCTAGCAAAGAGAGTATTCTAGATCAAGGTGAAATTCGGGTAGCAATACAGTGACAGACGACACTTGGGAACCGTAGCAGTATCTTAACGCTAAAATACAAAACCATTATCTGCTAGTAGGTATAATTTATTTTTAGGCCTAAGATATACATATATATATACATATATATATATATATATATATATATATATATATATATATATATATATATATATATATATATATATATATATATATATACACACACACCAAAGAAAATCTGCTGAAAATATTGAAGGAAATGTTAATTACGTAACTTATAGAAATGATGTGAATTACAAAGACATGGTCGTCTTGATTTTCATTACAGATCATACCGTACGCGTGGTGAGATTCTGGTGCAGGGGAATGATGTGCTGTTAACTGGAGACAACTGGACTATAGTACAAAATCTTCCCATCAAGAGACATGGAGGATGCGGTTATTGAATTTAGAACACAAGTAGAGGCAATAAAAGGTATAGATACTGTAAATATTAGCAATCACGGATTATTCAATGAGTTCACAGAGCTTGACAAGCATATTCCCTAATTGGATGAGAAATTTTCAGAATTACTACTTATTACCTAGTGACAAAGTAAGGCAGAAAAGACAAAAAAAAGAGGTTTCACTAATGTAAGAGGATAAATTTTAAAGTTTTAACTTCGGAACTTTTTCTCAAGAAGATTATGTTCAGATCTATGAGGTTGCCACTCAGTTAACAGATAGGCAAGATAAACTGATACATGCAGAAGAGAAGCAATTGACATATGAAAGGTCTTGGTGAAGAAGTTGACAAAAATGCAGAAAATGTCAATCTCGCTAATAGTTTTGTACAATTAGTATCTCATACCAAAGTTTTGTCAGGAAGAATTTGTAGCGTTGCGAAATTCAGCTTTAATTTTGTATTTTGTTGTTGAAGCTACGTTAAAATGTTTGATGTAATTCTCGTGTATTTTGGGCATATCTTAATTAAATAATATTTTTGTTTAATGGTCTCGGATTCAGAAATGGCAGGGAAAAAACGCAGTCACGAGTTAAAGCAGTCCCGAAAAGTCTAGAAGTCTGGATGGGCAGTTGGCCTTGTGCAGGGGTATCGTTAGCGGTTTTTTTTTTTTGTTCTGGTTTTTTTCAGTATAGGTTGCGTCATTTCATGTGATTGTGCAGTGTTTCAATTAGGTTCTACAGGGGTGAGTTATATTAAATCACATGAAGTTAGAGTGGCCTTGATACAGCCAATGAGAATAAGGCCTGTGAGTGATGATGTGTGTGTGCCCCTTAAAGAGTTTGGCCTCCGCCATGAGAAGACTAAATCGAGACACCAAAGTAGAGCGAGCAAAAGAATATTTGAGTAAACAACTGCAGTGGGCCAGGAGACCTCTGTCCACCTTCAACATCTCTGTACATGTTGGTCCAGGAGTACTGACATAAATTTATCATGTAACACATAGTCTATAAAAAGTTGTCCAATATAAGTGTAGTAAGAGAACATTAACTTAGTCTTCAGATATATGGATAGGTATGAAAATTAAGTCTCATTACATGAAGTAGTTACAAGAAAGCTAGCCACTTGGTTACTCACCACCAGTAACTTGTCAAAGACTTTAAGAAAGACTGTATTAAAACGACACTGATAGCTGGTATAGATGTAGGGCATATATATAATGAAGTAACTACAGTTAACCCTTAACTGGTATGACAGGGTCTATTCTGACCCCATTGTATGGAATCTGATATATTTACTCGCTAGAGTGCAGCACTAGTGAGCTGCGCTTCAAGGTTATCTCAGTAGTGAGGATGCTCTTTACTGGGAAGGTTGTATCGTATTTTTGTGGTGTTCAGCTTCTGCAATACTGCGCTATTGGGGTCAAACGTGACCTCACCATACCAATAAGGTGTGTATATTTTTTTTTTAAATAATGTTTTTATAGTGATTTGGTTAGTGTTTATATTAGGATTTATATTTTTTTTGAGCAATTTTATGTGTGTATTATTTTTATGTGTAGTATTGTTGATTGTTTACATCAGCATTATTACTTTTTGCTTCCATTATGTCTGGATGGTACTGAATGTGTAATGTTGGGTGTTTTGCATGGGGATTTATTTCTTTGTGTTTGAGTCTTATATGGTTTTATTTACTATATGGTATTGTTGAGTGTTTTTGTAAGGCTTACTATTTTTTCTTTCAACAATGTCTACGTATAAGAATTATTTTCTCTGAATGATATTTCTGTTGTGTTCTACAATTGGATTCTCTTTTTTTTATGGTGGGGTCTCCTTTAGCTTGGAGCTTGCTAAAACTGTTCCCTTGTATACCCTCCTTCCCCTGTGGCCGGCCCTGTGTGTAGAAATTTTTTTTCCCTGTATTGTATTATTGAATGTGTTCTGATGATTATTTTCAACATAGTCTCTCTTTTTTCTAGCGATGTCTACTAGGAACCCACGACATGGTCAAGGTTCAAGCTGAGAATCACCAGAAAACCCGAATCCTGAACTGGATACAGACTCTGAATATTCTGATGCACCAACAATAAGAAGTGATCACAATACTGATTCAGAGCAGTCTGAGGCAGATGTCGACAGTGATGTCAATTTTGATAGCCCTGGTAGTGATGACGAGGATACAAATAATCGGTACTGGTATTCCAAATCCCGTTTCAAGTGGTCTAAAACTCCGCCGACTTCAAGCCGGACAAGAGCTCACAATATAGTGTCTCATCTTCCAGGTGTTACAGGAGAGGCAAGGTCGAACAAACCTAGAGAACCAGTCGACGTTTGGCTTCTGATGATTGACGAGACAATGATTGATCAAGTGGTAGAGTATACTAGCATCAAGATCACAAGTATGCTACAAAATTAAGTTAACAATGCATTGAAGTGTCAGTTCACGAGTTATGTTGATAAGACTCAGATGAAAGCATTGTTGGGACTTCTAATTCTTTTGGGTGTGTTCAAATCAAATCATGAGGATGTTGAACTGCTCTTTGCCACAGATGGAACTGGGAGGGATATTTTCAGGTCCACCATGTCACTCAAAAGATTTCTTTTTCTCCTGGCTGCTCTTCGTTTTGACGATGTGACAACACGAGAGGAAAGGAGAGCTATGACCGTCTAGCACCCATTTCAGAGTTTTTCAGTGAACTTCTTGTGAACTGTCAGTCAAATTATTGCTGTGGTGAATACCTTACAGTTGATGAAATGTTAGTGTCTTTCTGTGGCAGGTGTGCATTTAGAAGATATATGGCCAACAAACCAGCCAAGTATGGGCTCAAAATATTTTGTCTGTGTGATGCTAGAACACATTATCTCTACAATGCATTCATCGACTGTGGGCCTATGCAAGTGCCTGACCCCCGATGCCTAATGATGCCAACCCTAACCGTTTTGAGTTTGATTGAACCAGTAGCAAACACAAACCGTAATATCACAGGGTAAAATTACTTTAGTTCAGTAGAACTTGTCAATGAGCTGCGTAGAAAGGTCTAACATACGTAGGTACTCTTAGAGCAAACAAGAGAGAAATTCCCATAGAATTTTTGCCAAACAGACAACGTGAAGTTTTCTCATCAGAATTTGGCTTCACTGAAACTACTACATTAGTCTCGTAGGTGCCTAAGAAATCAAAAGCTGTCATCCTTATATCATCGATGCACCATGAGAAATCTGTGCTACCTCGAGAGGATAAAAAGCCAGAAATCATAGATTTTTATAATCTAAGCAAACCTGGAGTCGATTCCTTGGACCAAAAATCTGCTAATTACCGGTATAATGTTGGAAGACGTTCAAAGCGATGGCCTTTGACTCTGTTCTACAGATGTGTTGTAATTGCGTGTGTCAATTCTTATGTGCTCTTCACTACCACCAATCCGAACACCATCACTACAAGGAGAGACATCCTGATTTCAGTGGGAAAGGCACTTATCCAGGATCATATGGTAAGAAGATTGGATGCACCATCAATATAGAGTGAGGAGGAATTGCAGGTGAACTCAACCAAGATCCTCGAGCAGAACCAAGACCAGAACATCAAAAAAAAAGGACGATGTCACATATGCCCCAGGAAAATGGACAGGAAATATGCAGTGAGGTGTGGAAAGTGCTACAACACAGTATGTCCCCAGCATGCCAACCAAGAAATTGTCTGCAAGTCCTGTGAGCCTTAGACAAGAGTTTGAATATTTAGTTCAATATTGTGTCTGTCAGTTTTTAAACTTACTACATTTTTTCTTTTATTTTTTCATTTAAGTTGGTCTCTGGTCTTCTATTAATGGCAATAACACTATGGCAGATGAAAGTGATCATGATACCAATGAGAAAAATTTTTTTTGTTAGTATACACATTGTTTTTTATGTACTTTGGGTATTTTATTATTAAACCAATGAAAACTTTTAATTTATGTTTCTTATATGTGAGAATGATGATTAAAAATACTAAGCTTTGTAGATATACCTAATAGGAATAAATTATATTGGTTTTCAGTATTTTAAAATTGATTTTATTAAATGGGGTCAAATACGACCCCAGCATACCAAATGAGTTACAATTATTCATCATACCAGCTAAGGGTTAATTTTCTTGCAATTACCGTGAGTATTGAGTTCAAGATCGACTTACCCTTTGGAATTGACAAATATATTATACAATCCTACCCTGTATTTGAAAAGGAATTGGGAAGATATATAAAGGTCATACTAAGTCATCCTTACATAGCATTCTCGGAGAATATACAGTTATATGCTCTCACGTCGGAAAATGATATTGCTGAATGTAAAGGTGTAAATAACACAGTGTTTCCAACTGTAACGTGCACTGGCACTTAGCATTTACTGAGCCTCTTATCATACAGTAATTTCAATTTTTTTTAGTCTTAATTAATTTTTTTTCTCTTTGTTGTTGTAACAAATTAAGTAGGCCAACTTAACCAGGTATAAGGATGTATACGGCGGGATCCAACATATTAATTGGGGATGCTAATACAGAAATTAACAGTAAAAGTCTATTCAAAATTTAAAATTTAACTTTTAAAGAAAGAGAAAAGTATTAAATTTTACGTGTCAATTTTATCAGATTTATATCGTGTTTGGAATCATTTTAAAGCTAATTTAATTTCAAGCAACTTTTCTACGTAAGCTTTTCTTATACTTTGCCTCGTTTGGATTTTTTAAAATTTCAAGAAGCCTCTTAGCTTGCTTCTCCTGGAATGGGATTTATGTGGCCGGCTAGTCGTAGTTCTCTTACTTGGAAGCAAGTACAGAGAAGTGCTGGCTTTTAAAATTTCAAATAAGCTCTGAGCTAGCCTGTGCTTGGATGGATTTATCTGGCAGGCAGGTCAGAGTTCACTCACCTGGAGGCACGTACAGGGACGTACTGGAATGCGATGAGCTCTGCCGGGCGTTTCTCGATCGACGTGGGTGGTAGTGTCGGGCGCAAAACTCCGTGAAGGTGGTGATCCGCGACAGATTGATGATGCTGCACATCCCCAATTAATTAACTAATGAATATTTAGCTGGTATTATGAAATAAAATGCTTTGTAAATTTATCAGTATCTATGTTACATACAATTTTTAGGTTATAAACATCAATTAACCAGCTTTTTAGGCAAGTTGGATCCTGATGTATCCCTCCGCCACTCGGCCGAGCAAGTCCGGGTGTCCGCCAAGGAAAGTTAGTTGTGTTTCATCAGAGCTGGTGACCGGTCGCCGGGAGATGGCCAGCTAAGTTTTTTTGGTTGTGCTTGTCATCAGTTAGTTGTGATCCATCGGAGCTAGGGATCGGTCGCCGGGAGATAGCCGGCTGAGTGTTTTGTTTAGTTTGGGCGTCATGGCGGCAAGAGGACGTGTTAAACGTGGTAGAGGGGCGGTGAAGCTTAGAGGGCGTATCCGCGAGTAAAGTGGGCTGTGTTGCCATCGCTAAATTTCTCTAATATGTATTTCTTTTGTGGTGTTTAAGAGTAGTACTCAAGTAAGTAGGTGCAAGAAATAGCTGTACATGTGAGTATAGCAGTTTAAGACACAGTTAGTGATACCCCGTAGTTTAGGTCGTTTTCCTTTGTGGAGCAAACTGAGGCAGATCACAACCGATAATTCCGCCACTGGTGTTACCTATTCACCTTCACACCGTAAGATATAAAATCACGGGAAAGAATTTTTGTACGTTATTGTGCCATGTACGTCTGGTGAACTATTATTAAAAGAAACTGAAAGTTATTAAAAAATTATTTCTTTTTTTTCTTTTATGTAAACTCCTTAGGTAAACTCCTCAGTCTATCCGGACATATAAATAACAAACAAGGAAAGTCTAATTTGATAAGTCGTCGCCGGCAGCAAGGATCAACATAACCTACGTCATACCTATACATAGCACCACCACATTCTACCGCCGCGGACATCGTAACATCCCAACATCTATACAAACAAATAACAACAACGTAGACGACGCACCCGTCACACAACCAATGTCCCAATATTGTCTATAAAAGTTCCAAATGTTATTACTAATTTAATGTTGTCTCAGCCAAACCACGATTATAATCTATTTCAGAGAGAAGTCTTGAATAATTTATTTTTACCAGTTTTTATTAAGTAGATGGGAATAGTTGGTTATACTCAGTCCCAAAAGTGATGAACATAATTAGGTTTGTTCAGAAAGAATGGACGGAAAACAGGTGGTAAAGGTGTAGGTCTAACAGGGGACGATATCTCAGGTAAGCAATTGTATGATTTAAATGAAAATATTCAACTACAACGTCACAGCAATAAAATAATGCATGTAAAATTTTATCTGAGAGAAGTTTAACTACCAAAAGTAGAAACACTGTTAAAAAGTTAAGAATGTAATGAAACTTCAACAGGAAATGACTTAAATAATGATATATCAAGTATAATTAATGAAGAGAATGTAGATATTCTTCACATGAATTATGAAGTTAAAAATATTGAAGCATCAAAAGATAACTGAAGTATAAATCAATAAACCTATTGGACAAATGTTTGTATTTTTTGGAATGAAATTTGTTTTGCTAATCCTATTCTGGTTGAGACGACCAATCACCAATCTGTTGAGAAGTCTGCAGAACAATTTTCAACATCTGTGTAACAAGACGTACTTAACAGAAAGTCCTTGAATCAATTAGTCAACAGTGAATTGCATACAAAACCAGGTACACAACAACTGTAACAACCAATCCGTGTCGATCCGATGGTGATGATATGCTTGAAGAAGTAACATATAGTAAGTGATAAATGTATCTTTGAAAAGTTAAAGCAGAGACTAAATACAAAAACTAAAAATAATTGAAGATTTTAGTGATCATCATATTCAAGAAGAATGTATACAGACAATTCAATAATTCAACTAATAATTACGTAACTAAATACATACTGTAAACAAAAATATATAAACAGAACATACACACATTTATGTATTTAACTGCAACATAATGGAACGTCAGTGTGTTTATTATTTTTGTTGTATCTTGTATTCTTACATTTCAGATGTGTATAATGCCATGGTGTGACCACCATACAATATAAAGAAATGAACTTGAACACTGACTACGTAAATATTGCTTGGTTCTGCTGTCCCACAGACATAAAAAGCAAGAATACTTTTGGTGTAGCCCCTTTGCTGACCAAGAAAGAAATTCAATTTCTTTAAATCTACATACATGACCATTGATGCAGTTCATATTTTATATTTTCCAAAACAGACATCTTAATTGTTTTTTTTTTTTCGCTTTGAATTATAGTTATTATGGATGTACCAATTGCATAAATCAAAGATTTGTAGTACCCATAGAGAATGTCACCTTCCTTCTGTCTTGCAATTGGAAAATATTTTTTTTTCCGCCACGAACGAACTCCAAGTCTTCACCGTAACCCTGGCACGGGGCCCTTACAAGGTGCTACCAGCCGGGCCAGCTGGACCAAGGTTATTTTGAGAGGTGTTACTCCTCTATCACTCACCACTTTGTCCTGGCTTGTGACAGGCAGAGCCTGGCTTCCTCTACACGAGGCCCAGGTTGGCCGGGTTACTCATGTTCGACATCACAACACTCTGATTTGGCATCACAGCACACTGATTAAGTATGCCAAAATGTTAACCATTGATACCAATGAGATTGCACAGCCCCACAACACACACAATTGTTTATTTTTCCTGTGATAAAATGTTTTGCAAGCAGATCAGATCTTAATTGTTGTGCTCTACAGGGACTACAAGTAACCTGGACCATTGTGACGGTTTAAGGTTGTTGGGCTGGACGGATTGCATATTTTCTAGTTAGTCTGATCTTGACACTTCGAGAGTTAGCAAAGGAAGTTTGGAGCAGCAAAGGGGATTTATTCAAGGTAGCAGAGGGGTTCCTTCTATGCGGTTAGGCTACACATCGGGTGGATGTGAGCGCCCAGAAACAGTCTTCCGTAAGAGTGGAGTGCCCTGAATATTTAAGGTGCGTCCAAGTGTGCTCCTTTAATGAAAAATTGGAAGGGGAGGGGACATTCAATAGATGGAAGAGTCATGTTAAAAGGGAGACTTCTGGTTAGCCAGCTTAATGTAAACAGACATAACTTTATGTCACCGGATTGGGCTTCATTAGACATTAGGACTTCAAACATAAACTTTAAAAACTGCATCATATTAGCAAATATGATAAATCTCAAAGTTTTATAAATTATTATAAAAGGTACAAGTTTATTTACAAAAAGATCATATGCTTAGCTAAACAAAAACATATTGAAAAAAAGTAATGAAATCAACAAAAAAAGTAAATTTATGTGGGATATTATTCATGAAGAAACTTGCCAAAAAAGAACAATCTTTAGAAAAATTAAAATCTGTAATAAAGATGGCTTTCTGATATCCAATCTTAGAACTACTGCAAACTTACATAAATGAATATTTTGCGAATATAGCAACTGAGCTGCTTAAGTCAGTGTCAATTTCAACACACAATAACGATAATACAGGCAGTCCTAATCATCTATCATCAATGGTACTTTTTCCTACCGATGAAGGTGAGGTACTCAAAACACATAAACAACCTTCTATAGGTTTTGATGACATATCTGCTAAGTTAATTAAAGATGTAGCCCGTTGCGAGAACACTGTAGGCCGTTATTCAAAAAACTCAACATCTTCCCTGTACAATGTATTTACATTTATAACACAGTACTGTATATTTGGAAAAACATGACCAGTTCCTTCAATCGTAAATTTGAAATTCATAATCATGATACTCGCCACAAACATGATATCCACCCAAAATTTGTGAAGTATGCTGCTACATACAACACTATTCATTGTAAAGGAGGTGTAATATTTAATAAATTACCCAAACACACAAAAAATTTAAAGTGTTTCTCAAAATTTAAAAGAAGTGCTTTTAGACTTCTAGTTGAGAAATGTTATTATACAATAGATGAATTCTTGGAAGGGAAATTTTAAGCATTCACAGTAAACCATACTGAAACATATCAATGTTAAGCTCTATTTACTAAGTGTAGTTACTTCATGCATTTTTATATGCCATTTAACTCTGTTTATTTCTGCTATATACTTTGATGTATATTGTAGGCTATTATATTGTACGTATATTGTATTATAAGACATATCATATACCATACATGTATATGGTCCTTTGGATGAATAAAAATTAGATTGTTGGTTGACTGAGACTGGTACGAATGTTAGTGCATTGGCTTAAATTGGTCAATGATATGGCATTTTGAATTATGGTGAAATAGGTATATAAGTGTACTATGAACATATGCACAATTGGGAAAATTTTAATGAATAATTTTTTTTGGAAATTATGGTCAGTTGAACTGTTGTAAATAAGTAATGCCGGGGTAAACCACTGTGATTGACATTTGTGTGCTATTGGGCGGTGTGAATAAAAACGAGTAGGACAAGTAAATACTTGAACATATTAAAATGACAAGTAAACGCCAAAATTGAAGTGAATAAAACAAGTATTTACTCTTACTCGCGAGTAAATACTTGAGAGGCTAGTAAACCCTGAAAAATGCCAATTGTGGTGTGAATAAACGCAAGTAAATACTATTGTAGCAAGTAAAAACTCGTCCATTCGCAAGTCAACCCGACCCCAGACTTGCAGTCGTACTTGTACATGAAAGATGGCTGCATTTATGAACCTGCGTGATGTGAAACGTTATAGAGACCGGCGTGATGTAAGTCCCGATCGATCTAAGGGACTATTACGGTTTGAGAGCGAAAACATAGATTTTCTCACTTCTCACTTTCTTGATGAAAACACTGATGCAAGGGGTGGAGGATTAACTGCACGGAAAAAGATGGAAATTTTTCTGAGATACGTTAGTGATCCAGGATTCCAAAGTGGTGTTGCCAACGACATGGAGGTTGAAAGAAGTACCGTCAGCAGAACATTTTCAAGTGTATTGGATAAAATAGTGTCGAAGTCTGAAGATTGGATTAAATTTCCACGCACTATTGAAGATATGGATCAGGCCAAGGCAGATTGGGCTTCAAAATTCCGCATTCCGACTGTCATTGGTGCTATAGATTGCACTCACGTGCATATTATGAAACCGTCGGAA
>PNEQ01042712.1:0-11561 GCA_003012365.1 Medauroidea extradentata | reverse complement strand
TCGTGTGTCGTGGGGTTTTACACGCAAATCACAGACGTGTGGTGTTACAGTAACCTTATTGTGATTGGTACAGTCAAATGAGAAACGTCATAGTTCAAAGGCACGCTGCCAATATCTATGAAGCAGAACTGCAGACGTGCACATAAGGCACTGGAACAAAGTGGGGCAAAATTCTTTTCGCGAAAAGTTCATGTCTCTAAAAATTAGGATTGCTTATTGGAAACAAGATTTTCAACACCGTCACAGTGGCTTAAAAACAGTTTTTTTAACTGACGTACCTAGGAAACTTCCAACCGGATTCTGAAAAATTAAAATAAAATAGACATAGACGCTGGAATTTGAACCATTAATACTGTCACCACTGTCCCATAGGAAAATGAGTTATAGTAAAGCTCTGCCCGCTAGTTGCTGGGTTTGCGTGTAGAGGCGATAATGCATTGCATACGCCGACCGTCGTCACTCTTAACGCTCAATCGGTTTTGTGCCTCACATACAACAACGAAGCCTACCTACATAATAACCTTAACAACGTAGTATGCCTACTGCGGTTAAGCAGGGGTAACCTTCTGCCACTCCACACGTTTTATTTTTATACAGTTTTCTACGGGACAAGTAACTCAGTTTAGGTACTAAAAACCATACGTTTAATCAATCCACATACATTTTGTAATGTTCCACTAACCGGCTCCAAGATAAACACTTTTAATTACCTCAGCGTTACCATTTGCTGTCACAACGTAACCCCTGTGTACAGTAATGCTAATCTGGGAAACGTACTTGAGCCAAGGTCGTAAGGTGAGAACCTGAGAAAAATTAAAAACACATTTCCGAACAGTTAAAATGAAACTCATAAAACTTGTGGCTTTATCGGACTGTGGACACTGAATTCTACAATTTTTGGATTGCTAACACAATGATTAATTTGTTTAGTTTATGCAGTGCACTTTTGTCGACCACAGCGTTCTCTATCGTGTACTCTGTGAAGTCCGAAAGGGTCGGGTGTGTGTCTGTGTGCTTAATTTTTTTAAGGCGGGGGGGGGGGCAGTGAGGAGGTGTATTTGCGATAAAAAAAAACTTAACCCGAGCGTTTACAATGTCAAGACGGCCCAGCCGTATGGTCGCCAACCTTTTTATCGGCATGTATCGCACTGTTAAAGTAATACGGTTTTCTTTAATACTTGAAAATTAGATAATTAGGTATTACATTTTTTTTTTTTGAAAATAGCATTTTTCACTCTCTTTGACGTGGTAAGACTGGAAATCTACCTTTTCATATTTGAAGATAAAGTATTATGCTTTAATATACTGAACAAGGGCCAAACATTTGCTTGTTCAATAATATAGTTACGTGTTTAAAATATACCTCGGTGATATTTAATTGTTTTCATATTGTTAGGTATTATTTCGGTATAAATGACCACCACCCTGATTAAAATAATCTTTCAAGATTCAATGTTAATGTAAGTGTCCAATCCTTAATATTTATGTTCGTACAAGTTACCCACTTTTGACTTGCAGCCGTATTGCTTTCACAGTATGGTGTAACTTGACGTTTGCGATTGTAAACACATTTCCCACCGCTGAACGTCTCATAGGCGAGCTATCGGGCGAGAATACTGCGAGCCAACTCTGTGACTTGTGGCTAGAGGCTAGGTTTAGGTGTGATATGCGTACTACGTCGTCCTTACAACTTTAACACTTCTAAGACTCGAGCGCACTAAGTACCCCCAGCATGTGACGGTTACAGCCTCTAGACGCAACTATAGCAAAACTGCAAAACCCAGATATGAAAGAGAATAGCGTACCACAGTAAAGGGTGGTGTTTTATTTTTTAAATACAGTTCAAACGCTCCTGCACACTTACCACATGTCTATGCATTTAAAAAAATCCAGTTTTCTGCTACAGATTGAAATCGTCCACGAGACATTTATGTCGCTTGTTATGTTCAATATCGTTGATTGCGATTGCAAGTACTACAGATAAAAATATAAATTTAAAAAATTCATTTTATATTTACATTTATTTTTCCACGGATATTTTCCTTTTATGTTGCATTGCCATCCAGTTCTGGGCTTTTAGCTCATGGGGAAATTAAACATGGTATATTAAAATTTAAATGTTTTGTGGAGATAATTATTTTTTAAATTTTTTATATTGAATTCCCATCCAGCTGTGAGCTATGTTAAAAGTTTCAAGTTTCTAGCTTATGTGGTAGCTAGTTTATAATATATGTATTGCGAAATTTGTACCGTATAGAGAGGTAGACATAAGGCGAGTTAAAATCCTATATAAATACACTGTTTCGGTAGTATTGTGAGGTAGTCATCACAAAAACCTCGCCATAATAATGTTTTCTTGTATTATCTTAATTCGTCAATTGTGTGATTTTATCCGAGTATGTCACATTTTGTTATTTTTACATATGTACATTACTGGACCATTAGCTTAGTATTATCGATTTACCTTTCTGTGAAAATTCTAATCCTATGTGCAGCAAATGACGTTTGGGTCAGTACAACGCCACGTGAGCGCAGTGCAGAGTAGGTGCACATGACAAAGAATATATATATATTTTTTTTTTGTTTTGGGTGAGATTCTAAGATGGCGAGGGGGAGAAAGAGAGTGACTAGAGACAAGAAGGGCAAGCAGTGGCGTATTGTGGTTGTGTTCTAAGGCATGCAATATAAGCTCCGACTATACGCACTGGGCATGTTGACTCATTGTACCTTCTTTCATACCCAATAAACATGTGTTGTGTAGAGAGAGGAATATTATTGGAGAATACGGTCAGTGTTTCTTGTACGCTACTGGAAGAAGATTGTATTTGTGATTTGAAGTTGTAATTTGATAACCAAAACCTGAAAAAATATAATTTGCCTTACCAGTTACACTTGATGCGTTTCTCATTTTCAAAAGTACTGTTGAGGCGGAAATATTCTGCGGAATACTTTCTTAGAAAAATTTATGGACAGCAAATATCACGAAGGTATCCCATAAAATGCGTTCGTTTTAAATGTAATTTTGTTTCAATTTAACACGACAATGAGCACTAAATTTCGGAAAACTTCGCTTACTGAATCATTCAAACAAGTAAATTGTTCAAAAAGACCTGATAACCGCACGTCAAGTAAAATTGAAGGTTATTATTACAATAATACATACTTTATTCGGTAGTAACACTAGGTACTTTCATACTTTGTCTCGCATAACTTCAGTAAACATTGACAGCTACTTACTGACAATAACTGGTAATATTTTGTAATATGTGTCACAGTTCAATACAACATTTACTCTATAAATGGGGAAACAGACATATTCATAGTAAAAACCCTTTCTTTGCCAAAACAAAATGTAGTTTGAATACGATCCACTGAAAAGTAATTTTGCCGCAAATATATTAAGTGCATTCAAATGCGATAAAATCATAATTTTATATTTATATGAAATAGTATTAGTTTTGTAGACAATACTTGTGAGTGTAGATTCCTCTGACGAAACAATTTTAGCTGGCGTAGTTTTCTCACAACTGTGCTTCAAAGACAAAACTAGCACGTTATGCTGCCAAATAAATAGTGAAAACCAATCGGTTTACGTACGTGAAACAATTAACAGTGAAAATCATACTATAGGCTACATAATAAAACATTTGAAAAAATCCCGCGAACTGTTTTTGTATTTTAAAAAAATATTTCAGAATTCGCAACTTTTTATGTACTTTTGCAATTTTTTAAGTTCAAAATATTACTTTGTGGGTTTTAAAATGTTTTATTGCATAGCTCATGGGATGTAAGTCCACAGTGAATTATTTTAAGTAGGTCAGTTGGTTTTCACTATTTGCATGGCAGTATAGCAAGCCAATTTTGACTTTGACACCCCGTTATGAGAAAACTATGAGACCTAAAATTGTTTTACAAGAGTAAAATGTACTCATAAGTATCATCCACAAAACTAACAATATTTCATATAAATATAAAATTATGATTTTATCGCACTTGAACACCCTTAAGCTACAGTATATAAGTTTTGTAAATCAGGAAAAGTTACGTTCTCTGTCACATTTTATCTTTAAAAGAAGTTTCTTTGAAAATAGTGTAGGTTTCTATGTAGCAAAAAAAGTAATTTTAGCGTAAATCTTGTGTTAAAAATACCGCAACTATCTTCACTACAAACATTTCATATATAAATTATGTTAACAATGAAACAATTTTTGTGACCATGACTGTAACTTTTAAATAAAAATTTTCTTTGCAGTGAAGTAATTTTTCCGTTCCTCGTATTTAGAAAACATTTAGTTGTGACAACGAAAGTGTTTTTACTGTGTAGGTATATTTTCGAAATAAAAATGCCTTGAAGTGTGTGATATATATTACAAAATGTTAACAGTTATGGTCAATTAGAAGTTGGTAAATTTTACAGAGGTTGTAAAAACAGAGCATAATAGTTGAAGTAATAGATTAAGGAGAGAGTGATGAGCCCCAGGTTTAAGAGAAAGTTGAGGCTTTGACATGATAACGCTGTGAAATAACAGGGAGATATTCCGTGCTTTCTTTGTGAGCTACGTACAGCACAAGAGAGACAATTAAGTATCAGGTGTGAAATTGGCTCAAACACCGAGATAAAACGACGCAGGGTGAAGAATGTAAATGCGCGGAGGCTGCGAGGTGGAAACGCTCGGCTATCTGGATAGTGAAGGAGGGCAAAGGGGGGATATCGGCTCAGAGATATGATCGCAACTTGCCTGGAGGCTTGGCAGAAGTGAAAGTGGCGAGACGCTAGGCGAGGGCAGGTATCGCGAACTATGCTCTGTTGTAATGTGCACCGCACTTTGCTCACTGCCGTGGATGCCAGGAAGCTACGCTGGAGATGTTATTTCTATACGAACTAAATGGCAGCAACGTTCAAGTAGGGAAAAATCGTAATTTTGTATGTGTATGAGACAGGGAAAGTTTTTTAAGACATTACTTGAGAAAACATTTTCCTCTTGCGGAAAAAAAAAACGCAGCCAGTTTTCCCACAACGGCATTTCGAAGTCTAAATGTGTATATTTTTATTTCATACAAAATTTGAAAACTAATACATATAACGAAATTTAAAAAATCACATCAAAACTACACGTCACAGTCTACGGCTTGAAGCATATATAAACCCGTTATAAAATATTTTTGTAATTAAAATAAGTTTAAAAAAAATTAGGAAAGTTTACAATGTTTTTTTAATACAAAATTTTTTAAATAGCGGTTTTTTGTACACCTCAAACAACAGATTGGGACAATTATATCATTTCATAATTTTTTTTCAAGATTTATGTGAAATTTAAACATGCAAATTTTCATTCTGAAATGTCATTATGGGACAACTGTCCGCGCAAAAATTTTTGTGAGCAAAAAATATACTCCCTCGATAAAACAAATAATATTTAATACAAATATCAAATTGTTATTTTTCCCCACTTGAACACCCTTAATTAAGATGTATTGGTTTGTGAACACATTCCATGCATTGCTCACGTATTGTTGACCAAACTTGTACTGAATGACAAAGGAAAAAAAAAATGAAAAATGCATTCTTAGCGGAATTCGGTCAATGCTTAGGACGGAATCAGTCCAGCAATATTTTTATATAATTAATTTTCTGGACTTATTTGAAGCCTAAATATACATTAAATGTTCAACTGCGATGTTTTTTCTTTATTGTGAGGTAAATTGAATTCACTCTGTAATAGTACAATTCACATTTTTCTTCTCAGAATTTATTGAAAGCAAAAAAATATAATAATTCGTTATGGCCACTGATGCGGGGTCTTAAAGGCCATGATAAATAATCTCCGATACTTGTATGATAGTTATTTAAAAAATCCTAAACGAGAGCAGATATTGACAAATTGTTGAACAGTTTTGCTGAAAACTGTTTTTGCTATACATTCAAATTGTTTGTAGATAAAAAAATTGTATGGATTTGACTAATGAGTCTATGTAATGAGAATGTTCTTAACTGCATAATTAGGCGAAACCATTGTATAAATTGTCTAGAAAAACTAGTTAACAAAGTATAAACTGTTTTTAACAAAAAATGTGAAACAGTTTTTCAATATTTGCTCTCGTTTAGAATTTAAAAAAATAAAAACTATTGTAAATGTAGTAGAAATTATGTACCAGGGCCTCAAATTCAAAGAGCGGACTTCTTCAACCAACCTTGAAATCACTACAAATGAAACAGTTAAATTAAATAACACGAATAATAGTTTTTATTTCTTGGTTTTCTGCCATTATTTTTTAGCAATACGTGAATAAAAATATTTTGTTAGTAATGACGTATTTATTATTCACTTCTTAAATGTTCTTGTATTGACGATCATGATCTCTCGTAGGCTACTTGTAGTTCGCTCAGCAAACATGTCGGCACACACTAGCTATACTGTTATAACCTTTAAACAGTTTCTGCTTGAAAATTGCTGTGTCGGGATGTGTTGTAACTTTTTTTTTTCGTACAGATTAATAATGCGATTGATATTTAGAAGAATTATGCATCAGTCAAGCAAATAAATGCATTAAAAAAATTCCCCGAATTCCGTAAACAAAAAACAGGACTGCCCGATTTTTCAAGAAGTACTTTTCAATTGTTCAAATAAAGGTTAACTATTATAGTATAGATCTGCTACAAAAGTGACAAGGTATTCTAAGAAAACCGAAGACACGCTAATCATTACAAAAAGAATATTCTTTACACATTAAATTATATGATTCTTATACATTATTGAGCCGTCTTAAGATGTCCGCATCATATCAACATAAAAAAAAAACAACAGCGCTAGATATGACATAGAGTTGCGTCATTTTACCTTCCTTGTTTTGTGATACGAACTGTTATGTTGCGCCACTGCTGGTTTGGTATGCTTGAACACCATAGTTGCACTTTCGTGTACGAAATTCGTATACGAAAATCTTTATTGTGGTCGTGAGCGAGTGAACGTTGAAATTCGTAGACGAACTCTTAAAATTAGAATGCATAGGCATTATTTAGCGTTAGTAAATGATTGCATAATACTGAAGTACAGTGTTTGATTAACAAAGAAACAATTTTAATCACATTAATACGATTTTTTTATTGCTTCTATGTAACATATTTATTAACTCTAGTAAACATAGGGTGGTATTTTTGTGTTCACCTAAAAATAACAAACATGGAATATAAAGTGTATTGTATTAACTACTATCACATAAATACTAAACATTCTTAGAAATACGTTTATTATATTGCATGTAACGACAATGTTTCTGTGTTTGCGTAACGCACATATTAATACTTAATTACAATTTACGAGCGCAAGATATCACACTAATTAGAAGCCATATTGGATCTTTGTGTTCCTCGAATCAGAATCCAATCCAATTTTCTAACTGATTAGTGCTTCCGAGAACAAAGTCACATGAGAGAAGCAACTGACGCGCAATACGAGATAGACTACCAAATACGTGTACGAACGATACAATGTGTAGCATTATTTTCAGTACAGTACTACTTGTATACGGAAATTCTTCATGTACGAATGTCCGAACAGTTTTTCGAGCATAGGTCCGAGTGTCTGCACTGGGGCTCGATTCCCAAGCTGTTACGAGATTATTCCGTATAATGCTGAATTTCTCTTCCTAAATTTTGGAGCCATGCATCACTATATATATATATATATATATATATATATATATATATATATATATATATATGGCCACTGCTTACAGAACCAAATAAAAATAACTATAATAAAGCACTGCAAGCTATTGAAATTTTATGCACATTCAGGCGATACTCTAATTACATACGCCGTTCAGCAATACTTAGTAGCGCTCAATTTATTTTGTGCCTTACATACACAAACAAACCTTATCTAGTGCACCAACTCAAGGTCGTGTCTCACAATGTAGGCCTATTTGTATTTCCTTAACTTTACAGAGAACTTCACATTTTAGTGCCCTAAAAGTGGAAATTTTTAGAAAACAGGCGTGTTATTATCTAAGTCAAGTAAACCTAACGTCTAGTTTTTTTTTTCACACACAAACACACGCGTTAAATATAGTACTTGCAAACGTATTTAGAAACTAGCGATTGATTTACTGGCATCTGTAATGTGACTCGTAGTAAGCCAGAAAGACGTTTTCCCAAAATTATTTTATTACAAGATGAAATTATTTTTCATTTATTTCATTAGTAGCTAAAACTTTATCTGCTGGGAATGATTTCGTTTTGGTTACTTGGATAAATAAAAAATTAGTTGTCACTCGGCTGTTGTTAAATATCTCTGAAACTATGTAAATTTTATGTAAGTAATGTACATAACAGCGAAAAATTACGATTTACTTGGCTTAGCTTCAATTTTAAGGAAGATTTAAATTCAAAATGACAGTATTATGATGACCCTCGTCGCTTGGAAACTTTTAACTACCGTGATATGGCGCTTCTATTATTATTCTTCAGATAAGAAAATAAAAATATCGGGAATTTTGGCCTTAAGAATGCGTGGTGGATAAAACGAAACACTTAAATCACTGATTGAAATGTACACGTATTTGAAAGTCAGTTTGAAAAAACTACAAAACAACAATCCTAAATAATAATATAGGCCAACTTTGTGAGCTAACATTGATCTTATACATAATGATAAATTTTGTCAGATAGCTTGTTGTGACGTAGTTTAGAAGCCTCCGTTTTGCGTGTCACACGATGACGCGGAGATTTATTGAGATAATAGAAACTTGAGTAGCTGCACTTCTAGATTATAAACTTAACAGAGTGTAATCAAAACAAGCTATGTAACTAACACAATTAACCAGTGGCGGCTCGTGGATTGTTGCCAGGTAGGGCTGCAGTTGCCAGGGTTGTGCGCTGGTTGACTCTACAACCACTGACACGCTGATGTGCAGGTGCCCCTTACTACTGAGTGGTCACAACAGATCTAGTAGCCGGCAAATATTTCATGGTCGTTGGTCGGCGGTGCGTTCATCAAGAGTGTACAGTTCCGACTATCTGCAGCCCCGCCTGGCAACAAAACCACGAGCCGCCACTGCAATTAACTATACATTTGCTTGGACCACGTAAGGTTAATTCTACTACAAGTTAGAAATATCAGTATTCAAGTTTGTCACAGGGACAATTTCTGCCGCTTGAGCGCTGGTATCGGTAATGGACGCAAACTGACCAATCACAGAGCTTTCCTGAATTATAAGTTACATAAAGTTGATAATTTCAAAATAAAAATTTCATAGTTAAGTTAAATTAATTCTGTCGTTTCCAAGCCTATTGTAGGCCTAGTTTAATTCTAGTACAGTTTCGTATTTTTCTGGTAACTTAGCGATATCAGCGAAACTCGCGGCAGAAATTTTCACTGTGCACAAACTCTTCCATAAGAAAACATATTTTCTTTCTAACCTGTAGTAGGGGCCGCGGTGGCCGAGGGGTCAGACCTCTAGATCCGGGTTCGATTCCCGGCGGGGTCAGTCCCTGGATTTTCGCATGTGGGAATCGTGGCGGACGATGCCGTTGGTCGGCGGGTTTACTCGGGGATCTCCCGTTCCCCCCGCCATTTCAATCCCGCGTCGCTCCATACTCACCTCGTGCACTCCTCACCAGCACAGAAGACGTCGATGTTAAGCGCTGAACAAACTCTCTCACTCACTCTAACCTGCAGTAGAATTAACCTTAGACCAGGGTTAAGGTTACTTGTACATATTACGAAGATATTATTTGGTAAAAAATAATTTCCTCCAATAACTGCGCTGGTATCGGTAACGGTTCTATTTTACCCTGGTTGCTATGACGTAAACTTCGTCATTCGGCACTGTTCGGTTTTCACTCAAAGCTGTCCCTATAATAGCCAGCATAAAATACCTCTCCACCAATATTAACACTGCTAGTGGAGGAAGTCGTCCCTTGCCATACTCCTTCAAAGGAAATTCGGATGTCTCCCTAAACTGTGATAGAACTATAACTAACCTTAAGGCTGTTCCAGAGAGAAAAATAATAATTTTATATTTGTACGAAACAGTGTTAAATTTTAGACGTTACTTGTACAGTATTCTTTTACAAAAAAAATATATTAGCTCAGCCAGTTTTCCCATAGTACATTTTAATGGAAGAAATTTGCATTGCTTTAGTTTATACGCCCCTCAAAAACCAATCAACATAATTGAACGAAATAATTCACTGTAAAAGAGTACATGTCACGGACTAGGGGTTTAAGTACACAACAACTCAATACAACATATTTTTGTATTTTTTTTTTATTTCTGAAAATTTGGAAATTTTTTATTACCGTTAGAATTTTTTTAATACAAAAATATTTTGTACTGGGATTTTATATTCTTAAAGCCCTAGCTTGTGACATACTTTTACTGCGAATTATTTCGTTTCATATTACATTGATTGGTTTTCGAGGGGCGTATGAACTAAAGCGTGCACATTTTTTTCTTCGAGATGTCACTAATGGAAAAAGTGGTTGAGCTATTTATTTTTGTAAGACCGGGGTGAGCAGGATCACCGTGAGGTGAATAGGATAAAAATTTGAAACAAATTTATCGCCAACAACTTTTCTTTTTTAAAAGTTACGTTCCAATCAAACTTCTTGTCAACAGCATTAATTTGCCTATCAAGGAAGAAAAATGTTTCTAAAGCAAATATTGCACTGATAATTTTGTTCTAAATCTTCTTTGATCCTATTCACCCCGTTTTACGGTACTCTAAAGTAACTTCTACAAAACTAAGACATAGTCATTCATACATGTATAAAATTATGATTTTTCTTCCTATCTGGAACATCGTTAATGTGGCCGCCTTCATACCGCCGAGATGGATGCACAGCTTCAGCCAATACCATATTACTTGATTACTGCTCAACGTGCATGAAAGATGTCTGCGTTAGAAGAACGTTACAGTGTGTGTACCAATTTCAGGTTTAACACTACACGTTAAAGGATATATTCTAACGGTTGGAACTGAGAAAATGCAGTGCTTTTATTTCATTTAAGTTTAAGAGATCTATGTGTGTACAATACACATTTAAAATTAATGTTACGTCGTAAAATTATAGGGTCACAAAGGGCGTTAACGTGACAAAAACTCATAATTTTATGTATAGAACCGATATCATGGACATACGCCATTGCTTGCGCCATGATATCGGTTCTATACATAATACCAACCCATTGCAAGAATCGTTCAAAGATCTCATAATTTTATATTTGCATGGCATAGTGATAGATTTATGGTCGTTACTTGTGACTACATTTTCCACTTGTAAAAATTGTTTAACTCTCATAGTTTTCACATTGTGACATGACACAGTCAAAATTTTCAAGTTACGGGAACATGGTAATTACTAGAGATGATGGTATATCGCGAAAATGTTTTGTGTCAACATAGCCTTGAAAACACTGACACAACGTAGCTGTCTGCAGACCAATAACATGCATTAAATATTAAAATAGCGGCATTCTTATTGGCTCAGTCAAATAGGGCAGTAGCTCCACGTACAAGGAAAAGCCAGTAATCTTTTGATAAGTTGAACGTATGT
>PNEQ01042707.1:58070-89649 GCA_003012365.1 Medauroidea extradentata | reverse complement strand
AATTTTTTTTTTTATTCCCCCCCCCCCTCCCCGTTTTTCACAGTTTCTGAAAATCTGTACGTACGACCGAGGTGTACGTATGAACCGGGTGCCGTATGAGCGAGGTTTGACTATATAGCATTTTGTTCATGTATTATGTGAAGGCACGTTTTTTACTGTGTAAATTCACAGCAAAAGTAAAAGAAATGAACATAAAACTTAATTAACTAACATTTTAAAGATATATCAGCACTTACTATCAGCGAAAATATGAAATGTGCGGCCGTGATACGCCGGGACTTGTGGCCGTGACGCACAGTGTAGCTATGCGCACAGCTGATGTCTGTGGCCGGGCGGGCGGGGTCAAGCAAAGTCACGCCGCTGCATGCCGCACTGGCCGCAGCTGGTTTACAAGAGACGTTGTGTTCAAGTCGATCTTCTCACGTGCATAGTTGCAAAGTTTTGAAAATTTGCCAACCTAAATTTCACTCAACTTTCATGTTTACATTATTTCATATGTTACGTCAATACCTATAAAAATAGTGAAATAACATTAAAACTAAATTTAATCTCTGTTTAAAAAAGTTGGGGAACAACACTAATAAAATTTAAAAAAATCACTTTTAAAACAATTCACTAAAAACACAAAAAAAAAAAATTCACAACTTCAAAACCTTGGGAAATCACACAAAACAATTAAAACTTATTTCTTCTTTTTAAAAAACGAATAAATTTTTGTCTGTTTGGCTTTCACTATACTTTCCGACAAAACAAATGCCTGTACCGTTTGAAAATGCATCATATCTTGTGTCGAAGCATTTTTATGCTGGTAGAAGCTGTTGATGATGTCAAGTGCCTCCATGACCGACGCTTGCGACGGCACAGCTACGTCACTTTGCTCGTCATTCTTGTCATCTTCCTCCGACGCGGCGGCGTCTTGACTAGTGACAAGATCAACAAGTTCGGCGTCCGTCATTTCCCCACACACGTCAACATGATTATCTATCGTGACGAATTCCTCAAAAGTGCACAATACGTTTAGTTGCTCGGCAACAGAAGGCCAAACACTAGGCTCGTCTGCTGAACTGTCTGGCAATGCTTCTTTCGACGAAGTAGCAGCATCATCAGGATTGTTGAGAAAACCTGCGTGCCTGAAACACGCAGCAATCACTTCGGGCGTAATGTTTTCCCATGAAACTGCCAGTGCCCTAATTGCCTCCAACACGTTCCACTTGCACATGGTTTTCCCGGCAGCGAGTTTCCTCATAACTGCGTTCACTAGCTGCTTGCGGAACTCACGTTTCAATAGATTAAAAACGCCCTGATCCAGGGGTTGCAAAACGCTAGTACAGTTAGCGGGTAGGAAAACCAACTCCACATTTTGCAATTTAATGTCGGGATGTGCCGGGCAACGGTCAACAAACAAAACCACTTTACAATTTTTTACGCCCATTCTGGCGTCGAAGCTCTGCAGCCATTGTTTAAATAGTTGTGACGTCATCCATGCTTTTTTATTTGCTTCATAAAAGCACGGAATGTTGCGTGCACCTTTAAAAGCACGGGGATTTTTGGACTTCCCTATTACATAGGATTTTAATTTATCACTCCCATCCATATTTGTGCACAGAAGCACAGTCAGCCTCTCCTTGCTGCGTTTCCCCCCTTTGCAAGGTTCGTTTCTTACTGCCAGAGTTCTGTCGGGCAGCAAATTATAAAAGAGACCAGACTCGTCGGCATTATACACATCGGAAGGTTTGTACCTACACAATATTGATGTAAGAATAGGTTGACTGTTGACGGCTTCTTTGTTGACACTTTCCGACTCCCCAGAAATTTTGTGCAATGATATACCTCTTCTAGCCTTAAATCGGTTCAGCCAACCATCACTGCATTTGAAGTCTTCGTCATTAATGTTAAGTTGTAAAGCTAGTTGCACAGCTTTAGCCTTCAACATTGCGCCATCAACCGGAATGCCGCGTGCACGGTTTTGGGAAAACCAAGTAAACAATGCTTCCTCAAGATCAATGTGTTTTGCAGCTCGAAGTTTCTTGGTTTTTCCATGTGCACAATCCTTAACAGCTGCCAACTGAATTTTCTCCTTATTTTTTAAAATGGTGAACAATGTAGATGGCGTTAATCCGTAGCGTCTACCAATTTCACTCCTACTGATGGACACATTTTCACATTCTTGAATAATTTTTAGTTTCGTTGACAGTTCAAGAGATTTCCGTTTTTTGTCCATCCTGAAATGGAGAAAATACGGCTTCGTTGAAACACGTGACACGTACAACTGCAGTCAGACTTCCGAAAACACGTTTACTTAGACCCGCGTGATGTTCCGTACACGAAACTCTCCAGTCTCCGTGCGCGCGCGAGGCGAGTTATGCTCACTTACGGGCCACAACTCGCCATGCGCACGCACTAGGCGCTGGCTTTCCTTCCCCTGCTCCAGGAACTCTAAACACGGCCACATTGTGAGAAATCAGAGAGAGGAGTGGGACTCTTGCCACACAAAGCCAGTGGGCTGGCCTTCACACACCCATTTCCGCCCCTTCTAAGCCTACAGTATTAACATTTGAGATGCTGGCTTGAGTTTGACACCATTAGTTAGGCGCCCATAAATGCTTTACGCGTCAATTTTATTAACACTTTAAAATCGTCTGAATAATCAGATTCTTGAATTAACTTAACATGAGTTATTGTTTAGGTTCCCTTTTCCTACGTAGGAATAATAATCTGCGCAGACTCCTCCCCCTCAGTTAGCGATCATTGTGACAGTTACCGTATTTTGCATTGCAGTTTTATTTGAAAAAAAAATGTGCGCTTCATCAATATACAGTACTAATTTTTTTTAGGTTTACAATAAAAAAATTACGCTGCGTAGTCACAAATTAAGCCCGCATCCCGTTATTGTAATTCACGGACTACACTACAGTACTTCGTAGTACGATCTTTGATCAGGCTTTTGTGCAGTGTTGGCAAAAAAAATAAATTCTTCACTAAATTTTTTTAATTACGCCACATTTTGTTAGTGTTTCCGTCACTAGAACCTAGCGACATGACTAAAACAACGTTAACGCATGAGGGCTTATCTTGCAGCGCTTGCAGCTACCAAACGTAAACAACTTTCACAGTGATGCAAAAGGGAGGGGGAGGAGTGGGCAGTAGGAGGTAGAAAGGCCTGCGCACAACGATGCGCAGAGCGATTTGGAGCCAGGTTCATTCACGTCGCTAGGCATTTCAGCAGCGCGGCACGCAATGGGCGTGAGGCTAGCCATGCTCGTTCTGGGGCCCCACCTTGTGCGACGCGGCCATGTCGGCCGCGGCACCTGCTTTGCGTCATTTGCGTGACGCGTAGAAAACTCCGAAGCCATTTCACGTTTTTTAAAAGGAAATATTACGTTTTCTAATTGATTTTGAGGAAAATTACAGTAAAGTAAGCTATCGCTATAGCGAAAATGGGCCCGCTGTACATCTGTTATAGCCGAATTATTTAACCATATAACATACCAGGAAACTGACGGTGCCAATTAAATCTTTCGTTATAGCGGATTTTTCGTTATAGCCCGTACTCGTTACAACGGACTTTCACTGTATTTGCATTTTCATATGAATTTCAAGTTTTAAATTTTTTGTTTGTTTAATTCATAACAGGAAATTATTTATTTTAGTATTGTTGGTAGAGGTACATGAATCAAATTAGGCTAATGTCTCCGCATCATATGGTATGTAACTTGAAAAGAACTACCATGTTTTAAATTAAGGAAGCAAAATAATGCTAGTAGCTTACTTCATTTATAGCTGCTGACTTGTATGATTCTCCCGTACAATGTAAAATGTTGTGCCCTATTGTACGATTTAGGTCAATTATTGTACAGTTTGAAAGCTTTTCCTACTTACTTTCCGTTTGGTAAATTCAAAACAAGAAATCTGGTACTGAAATACTGTAGCATTATTTCGGCATTGAACATGTGGTGTGTAGTGTAGATCGTACTGTATGTCATAGACAAAGAAAACTGTAATATTGTAGTTTTGGGAACTGGCATGGTTTATTTGTAGCCATTCTACCACATGTATCACTTTAAAGTACCATATTTTTCACGCATCGTACAAACCTAACCCAAACTTTGCCGAACACAACCGATCAATGGTAGTTGCTTGCCTGCCTAATGACCACCATGACTCGTGCAAAACAATTCGTAAGACTGTTTTAGTTTGAAATGTCCTTCCAGTTTACTGTTTCCATGTAGTCATTGCTCAAAAATACGCAGAAAATCGTGCAAAGTTGAAGAAACTGTTGTTAAGTTCTTATTTTTCCAGCAAGTATGGAAGCGCACGTCGTCGTAGTTGCGTGGTGTTTTTGTAAACATTGTTTTTGCCAAGCTTAAATTTATAGTTTTGCTATTGTGGCGCGAATATTTCAGTGCGGGTGCTTGCGGTATCAACTGCCGCTTATTTAACAGTCTTAAAACGTAGTGACATAACTTTTGTGTTTGGGAAATACATCATTGCAGTTTTTACAATGACGTTTACATACAAGCACTAAACCATGCAGATGTATAGAACGGTTTGAAAATTAAAAGTATTCTGTATTAATATTGTATAAGAGGTTAAATATTCTCATATCTGTACATTCAACAATGTACAATTTGTTTCTCAATTACATAGTATTTGCAGTGTCGGAGAATGGGGGGTTAAATGTGCAAAGTGTAATTAAATTACCATATTTGCCGGCATATAAGACGAGTCATGGTTCTGAAGGTACAAAATCTTGAAATAACGTAAATCATCAATTTTGAAATTCCCGACAGAAAAGTATTTTTCCCTTTGCCAGAAACATTAAAAATTTAGTTTAAATATTTTACTGCAGTTATTACCATTATATAGTCTGTCTCATAAAAGAATTCCACTTTTTAACTGTTGTATTGACATTTATTTTTTGAGTTGTATCCATGAAATAAGCAGTGTTTTCCTCTGCCACAAGTAACTTTTGCACAAACACACTTAGCTGGGTCTCAAACTGTGCCACTTATCAAAATTAAAAGTAGTTTCCTTCAGAAATTGGTACACATGATAGCCTTCAAAACTGTCAAAAAATGGATTTCTTTCGTGAGACAGGCTATATAAACATCATAGGAGACACATAAACCAATAACATTGGCTACTGCTGCTCTCCGGGCACCCAAGAGCCAAGGAAATGTATGGCAGTGGCACACGTGGTTGGCGAGCGGCATCATCAGTTGCCAGCAGCTGTGTGCCGGACTGAGGCACGCCTCGCGCTATATGGAAACGCGGGCTACAACAGCTGTTTGCAAGGTCATGATCACATTCCTGTGTGCTGTTGTCGCTTGCCAGCCAAACACTCTACATATGAATATGTGGTACGGTACCTAGATCCTCGTTTTCTCTGCCCGAGAGTTTTGTGCTGGCGAGACAAACAATCTAGACGTGCGGACCTAGATCCTCGTTTTCTCCACCCGAGGTTGTGGGCTGGCGAGACAAAGGATTTAGGCACGCGCTCAAACTGCATCGAACGCTGCTTCGCTGCGAGGTAAAAGTGTCCTTTGTTATGAATATGACCGTAAATTTTATTTTAAAAAATGGGGCTTACAGCTTAACTTTCAAACGATTTTTAGATTGAGCCGAGCACTAGCCCAATTTACTCTCTCGGGCTAAAGGCCTTAATAAATAAACACCCATGATACTTAGCCCCACGGCTAAGCTCACACAAATAGGGCAAGACTCAAGCTAAACTCCTAACTATTCTTAAAGATGTAGGCTGCAAGGTTTGTCAATAACATTCTAGAACAAAGAAACTCCGGTAAATTCACTGATCACAAATATATTCAGGTGCTTTTCTGATTTACAAGCCGTGACAATGCAATACAAACATCCAATAGGACTTCGCGCACTGTGCACACAGTTCTGATTTATATACACTCAAATCGTCGATTGCCCCCACAAAGAACAATAAAGGGCCTGATGCTTACTTTTAGTAGAATTTTACACATGAATTTCTCCTCCACAATACATTAACGCCTCTCATAACATTCATCCGCATAGTCTCAGCAATTTCAGGGAAACCTGAAAGTTAGTATAGAATCCCCTTTTCCCGGGGCGATATTAAATTTACACAAACTCGTCAGCCTGTACACTTCCAGGCACAATCACATTTACATTAACTTGGCGCTCCCTGTCTCGCTTAAGGCCCGCTTGATATTTATGGAAGCTAGGTGATCGCCATAAGCCCAAGTTCAGTGGACCCCATTGGCGATGAATGCAACGGCATGGAAAAAGGTTGGGGGAGACACTAGCATATCTTGATGTTCTGCTCTCAGCTTAGGTGGACTCACCACACAAGCAGCAATGTCCCTTGGCAATGCTCCTGCCCACTTTACCAAGTGGTGCAAAGAACCCACACGAAGCCTCGAATATCATCCGGCGGCACTCATTAATCCGCCATTTCACACAGTGAAGAGGGCTTCCAGCCTATACCACCTCTCGTCTATGCTCGACCGAAGAGTGAGCTCCGCTGCTCGAACGGCCGCCAGCTCAGCTCGCCGACACTTGCGCCCCTACCACCAGTTGACAGAACCAGACCACCCCCTTCCCTCCCCAGCCTACCCCTCCATGGCCAGTGGAGTGGGAAGTCTGAAGAGGAAAGGGAAGGCATCGGCGCCGTCAACTGGGGTCTCCACTACAGTTCACCCAAACCGAGATCCTCGAGACCTCGGGGAAAACCAAGGAGAAACCCTACCCAAATCACCACCTGTACTCAGGACTTTCACTAATCGCTCCCCATAGAAAGCCCCTTAAGAGCTTCCACCTCCTTAAAGACAACCCCCTAATTAAGGGTGATCGCTCAAGATTACCAAATATTTTTGCACCTTCATATAAGACGAGTAGCAATTTATTTAAGGCCAAAGATATATAGTAAAAGTTGTCTTACAGTGGATTCTCTATGTATTGAAGCCTGATGGATTGAAATACCTGCATCCATGGAACACATTCTGGGGCCGGTTAATTTATTTTACAGCATTTTAAGACCACATCCATTGAAATCCCTCATGTATTGAAATTTTTTGTCAGTCCAATGAGAAACGGTGGATAGAGAATCCACTGTATATGCTAGCAAATACGGTAGCGAGTTTGCACTCTAGAAGAATTGATTGTTCATTTCTGGAATTGTAAAAGAGAACTAAAAATCTGTGTCATAAAAATTGTAAAGTAGGGGCCTATCTATTAGTGTATTAAAATCAATTTCTGTTTGTAAACTTGCAGCTACCAACTAGGTTTGTTCATATTTCTTGTAGATTGTAAAATTATGAGCAGTATATATGTTGGTACATGAGAGTAGGCCAACAGTAAAACACGTTCAGTAATTTCCCTGGTAAGTTTCTTTTCTTTATAATAGAGAGGCTATGTATTATTAGCCATGAACACAACACATGAATAGAAGTCAACATTTTCAGCTGATTTTATGACATATGATTAATTATTCAGCGTGTTCGAAATAGATTTTGCGTACAACACTTTGACATGTTAACAATTTACACTAGACCCCGATTTTACGAATACTCACGGTTCCTCTCATCGCATTCGTAAAATCGCTACCTTCGTAAATTCGATAGCGGCTTATTTTTGCCCCCCCCCCCCCCACCTTAACAGAAAATTTTAAAATTGCATTTTTACTGCAAAGTGTCTATAGGCCCCTACTTCCGTTGCGTTTTGCGGGAAATTAATTAACGTAATAATGTAAACATAAATTGATATCAGTAGCCAGACGTCACACTGTTCAGCGGTAGATATGACCGACCCTTGTCCCCAAAAAATGAGAAAATCCAGATTCCGAGTGTCTTCTCACTCTGGAGCGAA
This sequence comes from Medauroidea extradentata, assembly GCA_003012365.1. Lineage (NCBI taxonomy): Eukaryota > Metazoa > Arthropoda > Insecta > Phasmatodea > Phasmatidae > Medauroidea > Medauroidea extradentata. The sequence goes on along the minus strand of PNEQ01042707.1, from coordinate 81,795 downwards.
TAGCCCGACTCCAGTAGCATTTAACGAAAAAATAAAGCAAGTGATAGTTTAAATATAAATTTATATCAATAGTCAGACGTCTTACAATCAAAAGAACACCGCTAAACAATAGATATGACCAATCCTTTTCCTAAAAAAATGAGAAAATCGAGATTCCGAGTGTCTTCTCTCGAGCGAATAGCCAGACTCCCGTAGCATTTAACGAAAAAATAAAGTAAGTGATAGTTTAAATATAAATTTATATCAATAGTCAGACGTCTTACGATCAAAAGAACACCGCTAAACAATATATATGATCGACCTTTGTCCTAAAAAAAAGAGAAAACCGAGCTGTCGAGTGCCTTCTCACGAGAGAATAGCCCGATTTGAGTAACGTTTAATGGGGAAAAAAAGTAGGCATACCTTACTAGTAAAATGCCCTTGTAAATTATTCACCAAAGAAAGAAGAAATAAGCGGATGCATTTATTCATTGCGCAGTTTTATATAACTTAACGTAAAAACATTCCCTCGACGTTGATGAATTGTACGAGAACGTAGATACTAGTAGCGTGCAGAGCGGACAGATAGCGCAACTGTACGAACGTTCACAAGATAGCAGATAGATAGCGGCACCGTAGCATATACCGACGTTGTTCCAAAAACGCCTTTTTGTGACGTTCTTACCTAAAATCGTCGAGAATTACATATATAAGTGATTGAAAATAATCACTTTCACAGTCAGTATATGCGGTAAAAATAAATTAGGAGTTCCGGGATTACGTAATACACGAACGTTTATTTATTTTCCAAGTTCGACATACCCGGAGACAAATGTTTCTACATTTGGCAAATCGGTAGCGCTATAATCGTGCTCACTTGTGAAACGCACGTTTTACGACACGCAGTAATGCATTGTTTAAGCAAATTATGCGCCAAGTTAATTGTTTTAAGTACGTATGGTGTTAACGCAATAAAGAAAAATATCACGCTATTATTTATAGGGTTCGTGTAAAAAAGTAAACTCATTCGGCGCGAGACGAGAGAGATAAAAGACGTCGTAAAACAGCCTAGGAGGAGGCTGTGCTATAGTTAAATGCGCATGCACTGAAACTTTGCGTCTATAGTACGACCTCAATATAGATCCTAATACGTCGTAGTTGGAGACAGGCTGGCCGGCTTGGCACAGGCAGCAGCGGCGCCGCCGCACGGTTTTCAAACTCCCTGCCACATTTTTAACGAATTTTCGCTATTTTTGTTTTATTTTTAATATTGTGACTTACCAAGTAATAACTGCAACTCTACAATTCATATTTTAATGCCGTGAATTAGATACAGTATGTTTTATTCATTGTCAACGTAATTCCTTACAATTTTTTTTGTCATATAATTTTGTTATTTTTTGAGGGTTCCTGAGATTGTATTCATAGAATCGCTACCTTCGTTAAATCCAGAGTTCGTAAAATCGGGGTTCTAGTGTAGTATTTTATTAAAAATTAGCTTAAGAGGTTTAGTTCAATGACATTTACGCATACACAGCATGTGAAATGCTGCGACTTGTTTGAGCACAATTTTTCTCCTTTTAAAAATTGTATACATATTTCTGAATCCTTGAGGTTGGCAGTTTTGTTGATGTAATAACATCCATAATCACTATCACCATGGTGTCATACAAATACAAAGAGAACAACGTTGCCAACTTTTTTTGATGCAAAGTTCCTAAGACTCATTACAAAAATTATTATACAGATATGCCATCTTAATTTACTCTAAAATAACTTCATTATTTTGGAGTAAACTAAGGTGGCATATCTGTATACATAATAATTTTTGTTTGGCAAACCAAAAACATTCAATAAAATTTTGTTGACAGATCCCTATGACAACAAACTTTGTTTCCCACAATTGACTGTGACACCGGAGGGTGCACACCTCTAATCATCAATACAGTAGTTTGTCTGCCACAAGGCTCAGGGTAATGGTATGCTTGTTATACAATTTTTCTAAAATATGTCTTTATTTAAGGTGGTATAGCAAGGGTCACAAGGGTACCTTAAAAACTGGGAATATTATTTTACTCTAGTAATTTTCACATAAAAATAGTACTAGCAACAGAAAGCCAGTCGCTTCATATTGACACCCACTGTTTTGTGTTTCTGTCTGTACAAGACGTGTGCATGTACAGTATTCATAATAGTGCATTCTTTCAGGCAACAGACTATATAATGGGATTCTACTGTAATTAAAGCAATGGACTATATGCAAGTGTGGCATACAGTATGTATATGTGTGCAGGACCAGACAACATTTGTTTGCGTGTGCATCGCAGAGTTCCTGTCCTTGTACGAGACAGAGCGGCTGGTGCAAGAGCTAACCAAGTGTGGTATCGACACACACAACATAGTTGTGAACCAGTTGCTGTTCCCTGCCCCCGGGGAACAGCCATGTCGTATGTGCGCTTCCCGCCAGCGTGTGCAAAACAAGTATCTGGACCAGGTATGCTACACCAGACAGACAAACACAAGTACATGTAAGAATGTAGTTGCCATATTTACTTATATTTACTTGCGTAATATCTGCTTATATTGTATATACCCATGTATAACACGCCCTCGTATATAGCGCGCACCACAATTTTTGGAACTAAGTGCAGGGAAAAAAATTTAAATGCCTAGCTAGTGTGTAAAAAAAAATCACGTGAGTACGATATGGTGAAACAGCATGAGGGAGGCTAAGATGCTGGCCAAGAGGGGAGGAAGGAGATGGCAACAAAGAAAAGAGAGAAAGGAAAGATAATATTCACACTGGCTAGAGAGTGACGGTGTGGAGAGGGTGTAGGAGAGACATCGGGGCGGGCTTGTCCCTCCCTCCTCTGCAGCTATGTATATATAGCCTGCCAAGGCCACTTGCTCCTGCCTGCGCGCGTGTGTGTGTGCGCACGCTCTCTCTCTTTTCTGGCTGCACTACACTCCCTCACTTCCTTGGCCTGCCGCTTCCAAGCATGTCCCGGAGAGGGGTAACGATAACGTGCCAGGGGCAACTGTAAGCTTTGCTTTTTAAGTTCACATTTCTGTCCCAGAAAAAAAGAACAGTGTCATCCTTTTTTCTTTCTTTCATTCTTTGTTTCCCCATGGAACAACCCCTGATCATGAGAGACATCAAAATTATATTCTCATATTTCTTCGGCCAGCCAGCCACCCACGCACGTACTTTTGCTTCGTCAAATTGCTGAGCAGCATATTTTGCAACCAACAGTTTAAACCTACCTGTGTAAAAGCTGGTAAACTTCTGGCCGTCAGACAAGTTTTTAACCAGCATAATAAATAACGCGTGAACCCCAATTTTACAAGCCTTCGTGATGTCTCAGAATGACCTTGTGAAATTTTTTCTGACTGAGTAATTTTTACCCCCAAAAACCAAAAAAATTGTGTTGAATACACGTTAACGAACTTTGGCACTAATAGTTTGTTCCTGACAACGCCCTGTGTATATTCATTAGAAATACAGTGGATTCTCTATCTCCCATTTTTCATGGAACTAAAAAATTTCCGTGCATCCAGACTTTCAGGAATTGATAGCACATCAATACAAATACACCTTTCAAACATATGAAACTTTGTCTTGAGCACAATAAGAGCTGTGCATGAATAGTGATTTAAGTTTGACTGATAAATACAATAAAAATGGTGATCTAAAAAATTTTTATATTAAATTTAAACACATTTAATCACTTAACTCATTTGAATAATGTATATTGAAACATCGCAAAGTTTAAGAAAACAACGGTCTATAACATTTTACAAGTTCTTGCATAGTATTGAATTTAATTTGTGGAAAATAATGGAAGCGTCAGTCAAATTACAAAAAGAAAATTGAAATAAGTGCCTACATATTACAACTCGTTCAAAAAATAATATAGTACTGCACTGAAAGTACACATTTGGCCCAACATGTTTGCTGTTTATGCCCAGACACTATTTTTAAACTAACGTTTACTTTATTTTGAAGAAGTCTTGAACTATCATCTGCTTCGTAGCAGCTGATGATCTTAAATGAAGTACCATGGCCTCCACTCCCAACAAGTTTTCCTGTTCAGCATCACTCAACTCGTCCGCATAACAGAAATTCTTTAAAGTATCCAATGATTTATGTGCTTACGAGAAAGATGGGATCTTCACTGCTGTCTCCTCTTATGCTTCGTCACTGCTGTCCCCAGCTGCTGATCTTTCCTCACACAGTATGTCAACACTTTACACTTTCAATCCCACAAGTGGCCACTTGGTCATCACAATTTTCATAGGTTTAGAAGCCAACACCCTTAGCATCCAGTTTTTCAAAGTCTTGCTGGAACTCAGCTTCATTCACCTCTTCAACAACTGTCGCAAATGCCATTTTATGGACTCCACGTTTGGGTAAGCAATTCAAAATATTTGTGGAGGTAATCTTCCTCCATGCTGCAATTATATAATAAATTGCTTGCAAGACGTTGAGCTTGAGCAGAATTTTTGCATCATTCCTGGTGTCGAGCAGCCCCACAACTTTGCGGACAAGCATCCTTCGATACTCATGCTTGAGGCACTTGATGACTCCCATGTCAAGAGGTTGACACGTAGTGTATGCAATTAGGTGGATAAAACACCACCTTCACATTTCGCAGGAATGTGACATCTTTTGGGTGCACAGCATAATTGTCGACAAACAACATATTCCTGCAGTGTACTTCCATACTGCGATTGAAACTGCACAAGAAAGATGTGAAGATTTCAGTAGTCATCTATGCCTTTTTACACAATAACACTGTTAGTCGATCCTTTAACATCTCCCCCTGGCATGCTTCCCCTTTTAATGCCAGTGTCCTGTCCGGCAAGCAATTTTAAAATAGCCCTGTTTCATCTCCATTATAGACATCTTTCAGCTGATAACCCTCCAGAATTTTTAGAAGGTTACGAAACCAAGAGTCTTTGTGGTTTCATCACTGATTTTGTTGCGCTTTCCTCGCATAACCTCTTGTACGTTAAGCCATGGCACTCTTGAATGAAGCACCATGGCCTCCCCTCACAACAAAATTTACTATAGAGCATCACAAATAATTCTAGAAATATCCTAAAATGTACAGACTGTCATAATCAAGATAATGCTTCCTAAGCTATAGAAATATTTCTCACGGCATGTAATGCATTCCACCTGCACCATCGATTCTTCAACTCCATCTGCCAAGTGAGAAATGACACAATGTGATTCCTGTATTTCTAATTCAAATTCTGGATGATGCCTTGGTCCAACCGCTGCTAAATAATAGAAGTAACAGTCAGGATGTCATACGTTCATTCACTTTAGAAGTTTGTATTAAATCACTTTTTTCATTAGTACTTTCACGTGTTGGACCCAAAAACTACTTTGTATTTCATATTAATATTATTTTGTAATACACAGACCACATAACCTATATGGGTTATTCTCACGAAAGTGGCTAAAACCGAGTCCCTTAGTCATTGTGGTATTCTACATGAATAAATTAAATATGCTAGCTTTACTGTTAAATAGCACATAACATTAGCTTTCATTTTCTGTGACACTCATACTGCTAAGTATTAAGTAGGTATTATGTGAACAAGTGAAACACATAAGAAATACATTACCTTGGCTGTCCCTAACTGCAGTAGCAGGAGTTCAAAAATAATTTTTGCAAGTGTTTGTTAGAAAAAAATAAATATTGTGATTCAGATATTATTTAAAACTCATAAATTTTTTATGTCTGCTGTATGGAAAGGCAGTTCTAATTTAGCATAGAATTGCCACTGCATAAATTGGTGTCCACGAAAAAATATTGGTACGTATTTCTACGTTCAGAAGAAAACAATAAATTCTTGCCATGTATAGCTATACTGTATTTGCAAGATCCAGATTTTCTCTTTTTTTCCCCCCACAGCTGCCAAATTGGACTGAGTTGGCTTTGTGAATGTGAGGCACATTTTGCAAATTTTGACATTTACAACTCATTATGCAAAAACTATGAGAGATACACAAATTTCCTAAGAAGAAGATTTAATCACAATTTACGTCTAAGATAAGAAAAAAATATCTGGTACAAATCTAAAAATAAAAAAAGACATTGAAAACTGAGGTGCCCGCCCCTTTAACTCCAAAATCAGAAGTGAAGGAAATTTTACAGAAGCAAGTAGTATCCCATGAAGTGACAAATGGACTCTTATTTGGAGCAGTTATTGGAAACGAACTTGCTTACAGGTACAGAAGCTATAAAATATGTAATATGTTTTAATGTTTCAGATGAAACCATCAGATGTGGAGAATGGGTGCTCGTCAATTATGAAAATGTACCATATCTAGGAGATGTTCTTGAAATTTACATAGAAAAGAGATAAATTTTTGGAAAAGTGAACCTTCTGGCATAAACAACTATTTCAGATGACCACGCCATGAATACATTCATACCTACACACGTTCATATAAAATAAGGAAAATCAGTCCTCGTATTCCGTGCGATAGTCGTGGAAGCCAATTCAAGTTTATCTTTTTCAATGTTTTGAATTATTGTTTAGTAAGCTATATTACATTGATTTGGTATATTTTTAGAAATGATTTGAGAGATTTACTGACTTCAGTTATTGATAAGTAATTTTTATTTCTGAAATAGTGCATTGTTTTGTAATATTGACTACGCAATTTTCTGGTCATTGTACCTAACTTATTTTGTAATACTATTGCATACTTGTAGTTTAGAATAGCAAATTAATACTAGATTTTCTACTCCCATGTCTTTTCAATATTTACAGTACCTTGTTATTTTTTTTATTGATTTATTCTACATTACCATGGACAGCCCATACATTACCATGGATACACAGATTTAAAAAAATTTTTGTGCATACTAAACCTACTACTAATGGGAATGCATCCTGCATTGCTATTTACACAACTGTAATTTTTTTTCCAGAATGTTAAGAGATATATTATGTTGAGCAAAATGTCCAAACCAAATCTGCCACATTCACGAGAATGACCCATATAAGTATAAGTGTATACGAGTTGAAGGGGCAGGAACATTAACTTCGTATTATCGAGTATTTCGTATAAACGGGGTATTTGTTAATGAGGTCTGACTGTACCAAGCTTCGAACTGCTGCAGGCACACAAAGTAGCGTAAGTTGTTCCAACTTTTCTTCGGAATTTTGTGGCCATCATGATGATTTTTTTCTTATGGTGGTAAAGGTTTTGCTGAAAATGTTAACCTAATGAGAAATAATGATTAGTTGTGGTACATGGTTTAATAGGTTTTATAACAAAATTTCACTATTTTTGGTTTTAAACAATTTTTATAATTTCTTGTCGGCTCCTGAGAACAGCCTCGTAAAATCTAGTACTCATAAGTTTGGTCTATGATGTATTTATAAAGTCTGCTGTTAACTGGTTGCTTTAACTGACGCATGAGAAACAGTTTACGACCTCAAAGTGTCAGGACCATTGTTGTGGAGGGATGTCTCCTGAAACACGTTTATGACCACGCTGAGGACAATATAGTCTGTGTCATGTAAGTGTTCCGTGTTTTACAGTTCAGTTCTGAGAAACGTGTCTGTACACAGGTTTGCGGAGACCGTGCTTTTCCAGGAAGCCAGGTAGGTTTAAAGCTCCAAACAATGGAACTGTCTGACACAGTTCTCCGAAGAGAAATGTCAAAATACGGACAAGTTACACGAAACTGACTATACCTGGGATGTAGTAGCAGAGAAAGTACACTATACTAGTGCCAGTCGCTCTTGTCTCTGTCTTTTGGTTCCAGTCTATAAATACTGTAGCCTGTAAAGGTTGCCCCGCATAACTGTCCACCTTGTGTTTTGAACTCTTAAAAATTGTGTGTGAGTCGTACCTAACACGGAACTTTATAAACAGCAATATTTTTGTAAAATATGTATGCTATGATCTAATTGAAGTAGACACAGAAATGAATGTAATTCACTTAACAAAATATGTACAGTCAAACTCTCGATTATACGACACCAGGAATAACGACCCTCTCAAAGTAACAAACCTTTTTCCAGGAACTGTAAAAATTTTAATTCAAAGATAATAGCAGAAAAAAGTCACATTTATTATGGCGGCAAATGGTTGCAGTTATTTCTCGAAAACTGTACTGCCGCACATGCTGTATTTGTTCTAAAAAAATATACATTTGCTGCCCCTTCCTCCCGCGCGACGCGATGGCCAACTGGCCGGCCCAAACACCCCTTCCCATTCCCCGGCTGTCAACGACCCGCCCTCTACTTTACCTCCACCAGCCAACCACTCCAATAAGGCCATTCGCTCACCCCTTTTTTATCATGTGCGTGCCGTAACTTTATTGCCTCTGATTTCTCTTGCCCTTGGATATGGTCGTCTGTCTTTGTGTCTGTGATAATACGATTATTCGCTGTGTTTATTAAAAGCTTTATTACGTTTTCCGTTTTAACTAAATGCTATTAAATATAATTACCATCATGTCATTTAATGTTGTATACGTAGTAATGTTTATAAATCATTATTTTAACAAGTGCAAGCAGGACAGTTCATAACTGACACTACCAAACGTCAGGCGTGCATGTCTCAGGTATGCGTGGCATAGGGCAGTACAACACTTCACAACAGCGCCTCTGGTGTGAGTCACTATCCCCCACGTGCACTCACGTCCACACATGCATGCACACGCAATCGACTAGACTGTAAATAACAGCTGTGGATACACTTGTATAAGTCGGTGAAAAGAAAAAAGAAACAGTATTGTGTAGGCTTAAAGTTGTTCTATGAATGTGGTATCCAAGTTTATTAACAATGATCATCATCTTGATGTTTGTAATTGTTTACTATAGGTGAACAAATTGAAATTGAGTGTCAAATCTCTCTCCATGCACATTGGTGAAGTGTGTAAAAAAAACTTGTGCACAGAGTAGAATCATTATACAAGCAGATTATTTTCACATGGCCAGCAGCTCTAGAGTAGTGAAAGAACTGCTAAACAAAGGGAGTAGTGTTATCATCACATCTCATCTGCTGAGCGAGCGAGCGTCAGGAACTGTGACTAGGTAGTGGTCAAAAGTGGCACAAGTGACATATGTTAGACCGCCGTCTATATTGTTTTTGAACTAACAAGTTTCCAGATAGGTCCTTGCGCACACAAATTATCGTACACGTGTGTGTGTGTGGTCGTTCGCTGCCAAGACAAGGTCCCAATAGAATTACCATTGCCGGCAAAGTTTGTGCTTAATGTGTCGACGAAAAGTCTTAGATGTCAACCACGACATACATTCCTATTGAAATTAGTTACTATTTCAATCAACAACATTGCGATAGTGCCCTGTAAATAGTTTTGAAACGCCGACATTGCCGGCACTTAATTTACGTTGCCGGCGATATGTATGTTTCATTATCATGAATTCATGCGATGTTGAGCTACAGAAAGATCGTATATGCATGTCCCGAGTATCATTTATTCAAAATTCGTCATTCTATTAAAAAAAAAAAATATTACAATTTCTATAAACTTTATTGGGGCTTTCTTTCTTGCAAATAACTTCCAAAAACGGTTGCAAGAATCTATATTGTCTGCGACGTTTTTGCTTAATTTTGAGCCAATAAAATGTCATATATCCGCTTCCAGTGTATCTATTTATTCAAAATACGTCATTCTATTGAAAAAAATATTACTATTTCAATAAAGTTTACTGCGGCTTTCTTGCAATTACATCCAAAAACGGTTGTTGCAGGTGCAAGAATCTGTATTGCCGGCAAAGTTTTTGCTTAATTTTGAGCCAAAAAAGTTTCATATATCCGCTTCCAGTGTATCTATTTATTCAAAATACTTCACTCTACTGAAAAATGTTGCCATTTCAATAAACTTTGTTGCAATATTTTTGCAAATAACTTCCAAAACTTGTTGCGGGCGCAAAAATCTATATTGCCTGCAACGTTTTTGCTTAATTATGAGCCAAAGAAAGGTCATATATCCACTTCCAGCGTACCTATTTATTCAGAATACATACTTCACTCTACTGAAAAATATCACTATTTCAATACATTTAATTGCGGCATTCTTGAAAATAACATCCTAAAATGGACGTTGCGGGTGCAAGAATTTATTGTATCAGCCGAAAATTTGTCAAAATTCTAATAACGACCCTATTCCCAGGAACCGGATCATTAAATCGGGAGATGACTGTATTAATTTAATAAAGATTTCACCATACTAACTATAGTCTAGGTTGTCAAGAGTTGACTGTATATTGATGGTTAAAGCAGTGTTACAGATGTCTTGTGGCTGGAAATTAGAATTTAGAAGTTTGCTAGTTGCAATACAACCTGTAGCATATTAATATGAAACTGGCACATGAAGTATGATTTCTGTACTCAAAATTAAGTCAATTTTATATACTAAAAGTACAAATTGAAACCCAGCCAAAGTAACAATTGTAAATGGTGGGTCTGCCATTTGCCAATTTACGGGTTACTCAATGTATGATACAATTACCGTATTTCACCACATAATCGTCACATATTTTTTGCCAAATTTAATGCAAAAACTCAAGGAAAATTCCCGTGGTAAAATTTTTTTTCAAACTAACATTTTTCGTCACTGACCCTATTTATATTAAAGTATGGCAGTAATTTTGGCGGCAATATTGACGTATGAACCCTGAAACACTACTTTTAATACAATTTAGTAGACATTGGTGGTTATGTTAGTTTTGTTCTACAACCTAATTTTGTGCATAATTTAATATGCACATACATTTGGTGGAAACACATTTGGTTATTAGCAAACAGATCAATACTGTAGTTTTCCAAGTTCCGCTTCACTTGAAGTTTTTATTTTCGACTTCTGCGAGTTGTACTATAATAAATCTATTCTCTCTCTCTCTCTCTCTCTCCCTCTCTCTCTCTCTCCCTCTCTCTCTCTCTCTCTCTCTCTCTCTCTCTCTTTTTTTGCTTTGCTGACTGACATTTTTTAATATTTGGAAGTAGAAAGTGATTTACAATAACGACGGAACAGTTTTGGAGCATTTCGATACCGTTCGTTGCAGTGTTTACAAGCTTCATTTTCATTTTGCGAAGTCATAGATATGCTACGTTCAGTTGGGAAAGTCCACATACGAGACAAACACACAAAATTGCGGGCTGTCAAAACTAATAGCGCTATGATGTTCCTCTTTCATTTCAGCGGAATATTTTGCAGGGTGGCGAGCGACCGGGAAAACCTGGAAAAGTCAGGGAATTTAAGACGTCTGGAGAAGTCAGGGAATTATCTAAAAAAACCTGGAATTTTCAAAATTTAGTAAACGAACATTTCCATGGGTAGTAAGTAATAACACAGCGTACCATTTTCTTAGTACATATACCAGTTTTCAAGTTCCGTAATATCTTTTCGTACCGATATTGTATTTGTGTGGAACACTGGAATTGATGCGTGGTACCAGTTTTTTTGCGTTGTGTACCAGAATTTTTAGTGGTTCCCGCCAGTGTTGCCAGACCAATGGTTTCCATGACAATGTGTTGTAAAGTTTTCAAGTTTCCACAGTGGTAAAAGATTACTCTCTCGTGGTGTTTCTTGCGTACTGTTTGCAAAATGCCATAAATTCTAATGCATTTTTAGTTAATAACGTGTGTTTTAAACCGTTGTGGTGTTTTTCGCCAAGAGTTTGTATTAGAAATTAAAGGAGCAGACTTGGCAACATAGGATCCACAGTTCGCTTTTGTTCTTATCGTGCGACATGCTGATACGTTCGCTAATCATTGTTTGTTTATTGTTTACTTGGCATGGCACGAATATTTTTGTTTATGGTTCGTGCTAGTATTAATATCTTCTGAACAAGTCTGAAGTCCGTGGATTTACATTTAAATTGTATTTTATCTACCGTACCGCGTAATGGAGGAACACGCCTGAACTTTTTGGCTCGTGCAGTGACAAAGGCGTTAAAAAGTTACAGCATAACGTGATCTTGTGTTTATGAAAATGATTAAGTGCATTAAAATGTCTGGAAATGTATGTTCAATGAGTGTTATTTCCACGACGTAATTAGTTGAGGAAAAACAGTCATGACAGGAAGAAACATACTGTATTGGTTAACCTATCCTACTACTATGAAATGAATTGTGAAGTTCGTAGTGATAACTCTGCAAGGTGCAATTCGTGCAATGTTAATTTTCCTTTATGCAAAGGGACCGGTGTTCCTTTAACAGCCACATTGAAGGCAGAAAATCCTAAGTAGGCTGGGAGTTGAAACTCTGTGAAGGTAGGCCTAGATGCTTTTTTTAAAAAAGTGTATCATGTGAAAGTGCAATGTTTCCAGATTAGTGTCATAGCAAAGAAACTTCAGTTAGAGTGAGATAAGATAGGTTTTTACATCACATTTGGTCTTGCGTCGTATTTCACGGATGAAATGAGTTAAATGCTAGAAGTGAAGAAGGTTGTAGTTTGTTTCAACGAATCATTGAACAAAGTTTCGCGAAAACAACAGGTGCACATTACAGTATGTTTTTGGGATTCAAAGAGTGATGGTGTAGTGACCAGGTATTACACATCTGTTTTTAGGCCACTTATTAAATGCTTTTAATTCTGGCATCAAAAGCTTTTCTCTCCATAACTTTACAACCACAGCAATTTGAAAACGGAAAGTGAATTGACATAAGTGAAAATTGTTGTATTTGAATATTCCCAGGACTTTGTTGCTTTGGAAATAATGGGTAAATATTAAGTATCACTACTCATCGTGTACCGGCCAAACTATGATTTATTAACGAAAAGTATTTCTAGAGACATTATATGTAGTCCTGCGTAATTTTTTTGCCAGGTTAGGTTAAAGTTGGGTTAGGTTATTTTAGTTTAGTTTCAGTTAGGTTAGATTAGGTTACAAACTTCAAATTAGGTCATGTCAGGTTAGGCCTACCTAACCTAAACAACCTAACAAAAAATTTTATGTAGGGCTTCTAGAGACATTAGTAGTAGTCCTACATAAACAATTTGTTCCTGAACCTAACCTAACAAAAATGTTTTTTACGTAGCACTACTTATAACGTCCCTAAAAACATTTTTCATTAATAAACTATATGTCTAAAATCAATAGTTCAGCTGGTACACTATGAGTAGCGATTCTAAATATTTACCCAGAAAAAATTTTGTCGCAACCATACAACCTGGTTAATTTTATTGAAATTCTGTTGGTCAGGGAAATAAGAGCAGCTGACCTGGGGAAATTTTTTTACAGGTTTTCTAGCCACCCTCTTTTGGTACTAACTACGTATAATAGATCCAGGCAGCAACCTTTTGTTCTAATAGTGTTGTACTTTGTACTAAAACATAGCTAACATCTCTGGCACAGAAACGTAAACAAAACATTGCGGTGTGACTATTACCCGATGGCTACGATTGTGCGATGAAGTACTGTAATATAGGTGTAGTTTCAGTAAGCTTCACCATGAGCATGTGGTGCAACTTGCTATAATCAAGAGTGATGTAGATTTGTACTAAGTTAGTTTTGCTGAAGTTGTGCTGTGTTAATGTAAGGAGATAGACAGTGTTTGTGCAGTATCATCACAGTTTGACAGATGCTCATGCAAGCATTGTGTGTTGTGGTGCCTGCCAAAGAAGGAAAGGGTGCATTTAGGGAACTCTTGTCGTGAATGTGCAGATCAACGACCTGTACGAGGACTTCCACATCACGAAGCTGCCACTGTTGGAACACGAGGTTCGAGGCGTGGAGCAAGTGAAGCAGTTCTCTGTGAACCTCCTAGAGCCGTACGTGCCCAAGTGACGGTAACTAGGAGAGGTCCTAGCTACCATGATTACAACCTCGCCCTAAGTGACAATTGACTTGAACCCTGGACCTCCAGTTCTGGTGTTGCTCGTGTGCCAGAGTCCTTGGTTTCAGCCTAGCGTAGGGTAAAGACCTCTGCTGTTTGTTATGTTGTTTTAACCTTTAAATAGTTTTATGTGTTTGTCTTAAGTCAGCCTATGACTGTAAGCAATAAATACTTTTATATAAATTAGTTATTTAAAAGGGTACGGGTGCAGCTCTCGTGATATATTTTAATATACTGGAATTTTTTTTGTGTGAAACTAGCTAAACTCTTCCATTACTGTCAGTGAGTGCATTTAATGATGTAATGTACTTATATATACATTAAACTGTGTACACACAAAATTCTACCAAGTATAAATTTTTGAAATAGGGGCCCATTGAAATAAGATGTACTTTTGGAAAAAGATACAAACCAAATGTACATACATGTGCAGTCATAGCATATGTTTATTAAATTATATATTTACTGAAAATAAATATTATGTTAACTATTTATATTACATGGTTTTGACATTATGCTTTGTACGAGTTATAAAGTTTTTTCTGGAATAAAGAATAAAAATGAAAGCTGTCGTCATGTATATTTCTTAATTGCATGGAACCACATGTTTCAGGTTTTTTTTAGTTTTCGTACAAAGGCTCACGTTTTTGTTGGTTTTTAATGTGTGCTTATCGCTGTGAAATTGTAGTACATGTACAGGTATTTTTGGTGGAACTATCGGTCAGGCATTTTACAAGAGAAAAATATATTTTGTAAAATGTTATGGCACTGCCATATTTTGACTCTTATTGGAATGAATTGAATAATACAACAATTACACTACACCCCCGATTTTACGAATATTCTCGGTTCCTCTTTATCACATTTTGTAACCACATCCCCCCCCCCCCAACCACAAACCAAAATAAAAATTTAAAATTGTATATTTCTGCAAAATGGCTCTAGTCTGGCCCTGACTTCTGTAGTATTTTGCAGGAAATTAATTAATGTAATAATAGAAACATAAATTGATATTAGTAGTCATGCGTAACGTTGTAGCAGTAGATATAACCCACCCTTCTAAAATAAAAAAAAAAATAAAAAAAACTGAGCTTCAGAGTGTCTTCTCTCAAGCAAATAGCCCCACTTCCGTAGCGTTTAACAGAAAAATAAAGCAAGTGATAGTTAAAGTATAAATTTATATCACTTCTCTTCTTCCCTTCCCCCCTCCTAGCTAGCCACATACCATGCAGATGCCAGAGTTGTGTCACCCTGCAAGTGCTTACTTAGTCCTTGTTCTCTTCCATCTCCCTCTCCCCAACTCTCTCGCTCGCCGGCATGTCACCAGTCAACAACGCAGCTTCTAGGACAATACGGCCAGCAGAATGGCAAAATAATAAAAGCATACGTTTGCTTCCTGTGTTCCACTGACGTCGTCTAACTTGCAACACGGGAGAGGAGAGAACCTATAGCAGTCAAGGTCACAGTGTCTGCTGCCTCCCGTGCTATATTGCCACATTGTGTGCACTGCTCTGATGCCATACAACCGCACACCTGCTGCACTGCCTGTCGCAGTGCATCACTCAACTCTCAACATCTTATCGATTCAAATAATATTTGACTGACACAGCATCTAAGCGTCATATTCGTGATATAGGCAGTGCTGTAGTCGGAGGTTTAAGCGGGTATACGCCATATATCCTCTCGTTGATTTAGCCCAATACAGTATACCTTCTGCTATCCTTCTGTTGGCAACTTGGTACCAGGAAATGGCAGTACCTTACTCGTGAGTATACCCTGTACCAATTTTGGCACTACAACACTGGACATGGTACTTTTACCTCTCAGCAAAGCGATCAATACAACTGGAGCACATACCATGTCTCGCCAGCACATTACTCTCAGGCAGAAAAAACGAGGATCTAGATACTGCGTGCCTAGATCATTTGTCTCACCAGCACAAAACTCTCAGGCGGATAAAATGAGGATCTAGATACCACACATTCGTCTCGTGTTGGCTGGCTGGCGACAACAGCGCACAGGAATGTTTTGCAAGCAGTTGCTGCAGCCCGGCTTGCCATGTGGCGTGAGGCTGGCGTCAGACCAGCGTTGCCAAGTAGTGCACTGTGGCAGGCCACGTGTTACTGCCGCGGCAGACGTGCATTTCCGTGGCTCTTGGGCGCTCGGTGGGCACTAGTGCCCCATGTTATTGGTTTGTGTCTCTCCTCTGATATTTATATAACAGCAATAAATGCATAAATAATATTTAAACTAAACATTTATGTTTCTGGCAAAGGAAAAAAATATTTTTCTGAAGGGAATTTCAAAAGTAATAATTTACTGTTTTTCAAGATTTTGTACATATGTGCTGGGTCGTCGTATATGACAGCAAATACGGCTGTAATAATCGCATGCTGTGGCAAAGAACCGCATGGCAGACATCGAGCGCTGAAACAAGGGAAGGGGAAGCACAGAGTTGCTGACAGTCTAGTAGACATGATGCGCACTACTTGCAGTACAGTTATCACCAAGAAAAATGTAACAAACTTTTTTGGTCCAGTTGTTTCACACTACTATTTTCTTTTTTAATTCAAATGCATAACAGTTCTCGAAAACTAGTCTTAAAAATGGGTGTAGAAACACTGTGGGTGCTTTGTACCTTAACCATTTTTTTTTTTTTTAATTCAATAATTTGAAGTTATGTTATTCGAAGTACAAAATTTCAGTCCTGAGCACTTCGAATTAACGAGGTTTTACTGTACAGTATAAGTTGATAGTTTTGTGGTTATGTTGCATACTGTATAGTTAAGTAAAAATTTAGCTCTTCACTTTTGCTAGATTGGCAACGTATTTAGTGTTAAAACTGAATTCAGAGTTACGTTTTTTTTTCCGGAGACCAGTAAAAGTGCTTTCACAATGCTTGCCTACGAAAAGAAAAACACTTCAGACTACTTGTAAATGTGACTTTCAAGATACCACATGCATTGAAATCATTATTTTAAAGCCCTCAAACTTGACTAAAATCGGCTTTTTCATGTGGCAGTTTCTTAAGATATGTGTTAACGGATTTGTTCGAAAATAAGGTCTATAAATTCATTGGACTTTGCTACAGTGATGCGTTACATAACATGATACTGTCACCGCTTTAAATTCTTACAGTAAAAACTAGTGCTGGGCGAAGTTCGACCTTTTTGATCTGAACCAAACCGAACATAAGGGTTCGGTTCAAAACGTCTCAAAAAATGTTTGAAAAACAGAATGTTCGAGATTTAGAAAAAAACGTTTTTCGAACTGATAGGCTTGTACTACAACACAAATTGATAAAAAAAAAAGGCAAGAAATATGTTACGACGTACCAGATAATTAGCATCGCAATCTTGAAACGCAAAAGATCTTTGTTTGTGTGTCCGAAATAGATTTGTGTCTGCGTACACGTACTGTGAAACGGGCAAACGTACCTACGTACGTGAACCAAGTTACGTCGTGACTAATTGGCCTAATTTTCTACCTACACAAACTTAAGTTATCTTACCTTTCATACGAGCAGATAAAAACACCTAAGGAAAAAAAATGAAATGAAAAGAAGTCTGACATAATGTATTGTGCTACTTGGTGTTTTAAATTCATTCTTTATTGAATATAATTCTGCAGTTGGTCATAAACGTAAACACTGTAAAAAGTAAACAGCACGGACAAAGGTCGCAATATGGCGGCCACGGCGTGGCGATTTAATGGTTACCAATACCAACTTTAGTTATTTGCAGATGCGTCTGCTATAAAACTTAAAAACAGTTATAAGAATTACAATTCGTTACTAATTGTAATGGATAACTAACGGGATTCACTTTTCCGAGTTTATATGTCATACACTCATATAGACTGCTTAATAAAACGTAATATTAACGTAATTTTTTTACTGTATGGTGTACCTACTGTGAAGTTTTTTTTACAACATTCGTAACTCGCTTGGCCGCCTGTTGTGCACAGTTGTTTTGTTTTTTATATAATCCCCATATTTTTTTCTTATTTTATGTATAGTGTGGTTATTTCTTTGTAGCAGCTTAGTTCCAAAAATATTATTTCATGGGTTCGTTTGAGTTCGAAAGAATATTTTTTGCATTAGGTTGGTTCAGTTTGAATTTTTTTTACCTTAGTTCGGTTCGAAACATGAAAACAGAGGTTCGCTCAGCATTAGTAAAAACGTTACGGCGGGAACACTGCGCGCAAGTTTACGACTTTGGCAGCAGAGGCGATATTACTGGAAAAACCCGATACTGATGCAGGTTCCGATATGCAAGATTTTTCCGATCCGATACCTGAAAACCGATATTTTAAATATCTGTAGGAAATCTTGTTTCTGTTTGAAAAGATAAACAATTTGAGTAAAAAAGTAATAAAAAATCTTTCTGTTCTTCATTTAGACTATAATAACAGTAGTGAAACGCTGCTTTAAAAAACTAATAAAATACAAAACTAGACACTAGAATAGTATAATAAAATACAAGCTTGAAAATGTGTTGATAATATCAACTTGATATGTGTGGTCAGTCATTACACTTTCAAAATGCCACAGTCAACCTCCATAGCTTCTACTTCAAAAGATACACAATAATTTGTGTTAAAAGTTGGATAATTAGGAATTTTTACATAGTGGTTTAAGTTTAAGAAATAAGACTTAGGTTCGGATGTAAAAATGTCAGTAACTGAACATGTAGTGGTAAGAGGCGGTGTTTTTTTTTTTTTTTTTTTTTTTTTTTTTTTTTTTTTTTTTTTTTTTTTTTTTTTTTTTTTTTTTTTTTTTTTTTTTTTTTTTTTTTTTTTTTTTTTTTTTTTTTTTTTTTTTTTTTTTTTTTTTTTTTTTTTTTTTTTTTTTTTTGCAAATTCCGTTAAGAGGTGCTAAATAACCCCTCTGGAGCTACGGAAACAGGAGGAACGGCCAGTTTATTTTGAGCAATCAGTTTTAGGTTTGAAAAATATACAATTTCCTTACAAAAGAGCAAAATGTCATCCAACAGTGGAATAGTAGGCTCTGTTAAGTACTGAGTCAATTCATTTGGTGCATCAATTGTGGTTTGAGATGCATCTGACATCTGAATCATTTCTGCTAAAATCTGCTGCAATGCTGACACTTCAGTTTGAGGCTGAGGAGTAGGTACTACTACTAATGGCATATTCCAATTGACTGCTCCGGGAGTGCACCCGGTGCGTCCCGAAAACTGAAAATATGCAATAGTCATGTGATTGCCCGCAACGAGTGTGTTGTTTATGCTCCAACAACTGGAACACGCCACACTTACAGTGCAAAACATTTGTGGCAACAAATTACTTGAAACACGAAATTCTTTAACCATAGGTACTCCAAAACAGCCAAAATTTAATCCTACGAAATTTGAGAGTTTACTTTACTACAATTTTTCTTCTTGATCTATCGGTAAATAAATGTGCAGACAACTCGATCTTACTAACCTTACTATAATTTTAATAACGAACACAGATATTAAAATAATCACTGTATGTTTGCATCACATAAACTTCTTTGAATTTTTTAAGTTCCGAACACTCATAAAATTGCGTAAATTCCCCCACAGAAAACATTTTCTTTTGTTTACACAATCACAGGTCGCCACCATAATTGCACTCATTTGCCGCACCGTCTCTCGATACAGTGCGGCAAAAACTGTTTCCGGTGCGCACCCATTGAGTGCAACTCTCAATTGGAATACGAAAATCTGAATGCTCCCAAAGGGAGTTTTGGTAATTGGAACGCACCAGGAGCATTCGGGTGCAGTAATTGGAATACGCCATAAATGTTCACAAACGTAACCAAAACAACTTTTTCCTGCACCGGCATTTGTAAATAAAGACCTCCGAAGGATTGCCAACCTCAGAGAAACATAAAACGTAGTTAAATAAGAGGAATACAGGGTGCGTTCCGTGAGTACAGCGCTGTGCTGTTGTGCTTTACGCTACATGCCATTCAGCAGCATTTAAGTGAGAATTATTATACTTTTGTAATATAATTGATTTGCGGTAAAGATTTTTAAGCAGTTGCTGCTAGAAATCTTTGGCTTTTTAACCGTTTTGCCAAATTTTAATGTCAAGTTAGTGAAATGAACTTTAGTAATGATGAATTGGTTGTAAACAGTTCAAATCAATATTGTTTTCAGTCACATTGCCGCCTTCAGATGGTAGGAGTAAAGGAATAATGTGCGAGTTAGCCGAGATAATGACAGTGACCGATGTACCGATATTATATTGTCGATAACGGTAAATGTACCGATAATGCCGATATCGGTAATCTGACATTGGGCCATCACTAATGTATATGCAGACCGATGTCGCTTGTAGTGCATCGATTTTCGCGTCACACACACAAACCCACCCTTCACCAGGCAGCTGGCTTATGGATGACCAGTGCAAAGCGGACAAGCGAAGTAAAGTGGGTGACTGTTAAGAGTTGTGCAAACTTGGACAGCTTTGACCAAATGAAACCATTTGCTATAGGGAAATTGACAAAGCCTCGTACCTTCTGCGGTGTGCATAACATTCCATGTACCTTCACATCAAACAACAAGGCATGGATGACATCTGAAATTTTCAAGCAGTAACTTCACCCGTTTGATCCTCCAATAGGGATCGGGTACAGAAATTATAGTGCTGTTTGTGGATCATTGTCCATTGAGCTTGTGTTTCTACCGCCCAACTGTACAAGCGTATTGCAGCCTCTTGATCAAGAAGTGTTCTGGCTTCTGAAACACCATTTCTGAACGATGCTCATCAGCTTATTGTTGAGGAAGATATCTCAGGGCAAGAATTTACTTAAGTGGAACATCCTGGATGCTATCGAAGCCGTTGCTATCGTGGTAAAATTTCAAGCCTAAGGCTGTTGCTGGATGTTTTCATCATGCTGGGTTTTGCCATGAAAACGCTGATGCCACCGAGAAACAGCAGCAGAAAACAAATGACCCATAAGAGCCAGAATGTTGGCTCGTTCTCTCAGAAAGATGGAAGTGCAGTGCTGCTTCAACAATTTCGTAGCTGCAGACTAAGGTGTAGTGTGCGGGAAAATAACTGATGACAAACTCATCGAGCTGGCCACTACAAATAAGAAGAGCTCCGAAGACAATGGAGAAGATCCACCACAAGCTTCGACTCAGAAAGCTGTGCTAGAAGGTTTAGACGTTATCGGGACCTCTACATTTTCTTTTTCTGTGAATACCATATTTACCCATGCCTGACCTGCATATTTTTTTATTTCATTACAGTGAAATGTAAGGGTTCAGAGGATACATGGGACTTAAACCCATTTTTGCATTTTCATTCAGTTTGGCTTTACTAACTACCGGCGTGTGCTTCTGTTTATAGTTCCTTAAGCAGGATTTATTTGTATTTCAAAATGTGAAATGCAGCATTTATTTATGTTCATGTTTTTGTATATATTTTTCTGTAAATAAATAGTTTATAAGTGCTGAACATTATACTGTGTAATGCATGCCACATGTATTTAAAACTGTTATCATGGTGGAAAAAAAGATGTTCCCTTGGATGAAGTAAGAACTATTATCTTCTTCCTCTGTTGCACGATTGGTGTCTTGGCGATGAGAGGGAGAAGAGATAGCAGCCAAGGTCGCAGTGTGCCACTCCCTTTCATTCCTTAGCTGCTACTTTGTCCCACTGCATGCTCTGTGCAGTTGCTACGTAACTGTTTGAGTTTGACCACCTGCGTGCACTACTACCTATCTTAGCGCATCACTCTCAGCCCACTTACTTAGCTAGCTGGTACAGCGACCTGTCTGTTATGTCAGTAAAATGTGCTAAAAATTGTATTTATATGAATTGTAAATACTGTACTGTATTTATACTCAGATGTTGAGTCATTCTGCTTCAACAACTTTTTCTTCAGAGCAATGCTAATAAAGAGGATACAAGGCTTACACGGCATCTGAGGGGACATGGGTAAATATGGTAGTTTTTGTAATTTATACAGTGCAGTGTATTTTTCCATGTGAGTTTCTTTTCTTTTTTTTTTCTGTATGTGTCTTGTTTCTTTATTGTGTCCACGTGTGTGTGTAATAATGTAAATTTGTGTTGATGTGCTGTGTTGTGCATTAACATTACTGAATTGGAACAAATCAGCTAAAGCAACTGAAAGGTTGAGTAAATTATTTTTACAGTAGCTGTATCAATTAATGCATTTGATATTTGTTTTTTTTTAATGCAGTATACTCCTGTTATAACGAGGTCAGGGTGTCCACCGACAGGGAAAACAGGGAATTTCATTGTATAGGGAAAAGTCAGGGAAATATCAGGGAATTTCATCGTACAGGGAAAAGTCAGGGAAATATCAGGGAATTTTCTTTTGGGTCAGGGAAAAATGATTCAAAACAGCCCAGAATAAACGTGTTTGTAGTACTGGGTAATTAGTTACCGCAGTAAATCAATTTGTAAGCGCTTCTGATTACATTCACTGCTGGGAAACCCGATTTAATTTTTTTGACTTAAAATTGTTTTTGTTATTTTATTCAACATATTGAGTCGCTTAGTATGCAGTCTGTGATAAAAATGCATGTATCCAATTCTTTTAATTTTGTTCCGTTAAAGCTATTTATTTCAAATGTGCTGTGTTGATGTAAAATTATGGAATCCAAGATACCAATTCAGCCAAGAAGTTAGGGCAGCTTGTAACATTTTGGGTCTTGAGCACCGAAGAGGGTGAAGGAAGTTGGGAATAACCAGTATTAAGATTGGGATTAAGCAGGATTAAGATAAGAAATACCCTTGAGAAATCTGACCAAATTCCCACCACTATTTTCACAAGCAAAATACAGAAGTGACTGGTTACTGTGAAGCGATCACACTAGCCATTTGGCCGATGCTAGCCTTAAAAAGTACCAGTTTTGCTGATAATAGGTCAGGGAAAATTAACAGATATTATCTGGAAAACAGGGAAAAGTCAGGGCATTCCAAAACTGAATGTCAGTGGACACCTTGGAGGTGTTATGGTTTTGGTTTCAGTCCTCATTATAGCAGTGTTCTCGCTATTACAAAATTGGGCCAATTTTTATGTCCATAATAGGAAAATCACCGAAAAATTGTATTAAAATTGTGTTGAAACCTATTCAATTGGGAAAAAACTTTTTACATTAATTGAGTGTTAGTTTATTTTAGCAATTTGACTTGTGCTCTTTACAATAATGCCCAAAAAGTAAGCTGATCTCATTAAAACTAACTAAAAACCTGAGAGCGCACCTTGGGTCGCTACAGTGTTCTCTCACACTCGCCTGCTGCAGCTTTACGCTGCATGGCGACGACTGCAGCTGCATCGTGCATACATATCAAACCTAACCAAACAATACAGCTAGTCGCAACTTCTGTGCAGTCCACAACACGTCAAACCTCTTTCATTGAATTAACTTTTAAACCAATGCAGCATTTTGAAACAGCATTGTGAAAAATGAGACATTTTATTCACAGCTGAGAGTATGTAGGACCTATAGATGCTGCATTATTTTTTTTTTTTTTTTTAAACAGGAACTTTCATAGTTATCATGTGCTGGGTTTGTATGATTGCGTGAATAAAAGGAGGGCTTAGGTGAATACAGCTTCAAGTCTACACACGAGCCAAGACAACAGCACGAGCGTGGCAGGCAGGAAACCTCAGCAACATTCTGACAATTTGCACGACGCCACCTCGTCTGTATTCAGACTACCTCCCTCCCCTAACTCTTGAGACCGTATCACCACGGTCTCGTGAACAATCACGGCCGAGATACCTGGACAAGCTGTCCGGCCTCAATTTCCACTAACACCCTTCCCCACAAGCGTACTCATTTAAAGTTCACACACAGACACAGGGACTATCACTACGAATAAACAGGAGTCAGGGAGGAATTATGTTCGAAGGGCTGTATATTGAACAAATCG
>PNEQ01042707.1:20018-57970 GCA_003012365.1 Medauroidea extradentata | reverse complement strand
ATAATAGTGAGTAATAAAAAAGGGAAAACTAATTAAAGAGGAAACCCATAATGAACAACCGAAACGGAAGAAACTTACCACAGACGCCAAGAGTGTGCCGCCACGGTCGCGACCGAACACTACTACCTCCTTACTCGAGGTACCACAGCAGACTAACTTGCCCCCTGCCGCCGGAGCCGAGCAGAGGCCGTCGAAGGGAGGGGAGAAGGGAAGGGGAAGAAGGAGGGGAACACGAGGCCGGCCGAGAAGCACCGAAGATGCCCGAGCCGAAGAGCCGTAGTCAGGTGAGCATAAGATCTTGTGACGTCGTCACGGAGCACTTAATACGTAGGCAGGGAAACAAGGGCAAGTCAGTTCATATGGGCCCACACCAAACTGGGGTCAGATAAGAATGACTCGTTAATCCAACCGTACTGCTGGTAGACATCTCAAAAGAACTAAATGGAGCCAATCCCGGCTCACTCTGTAGCAGCGACTTCATCCCTCCCTCTGCCTTACCGACAGCCTTAGTCAAGGACAAGCGAACAGTTATGTTCTTCATCCAGAACTTAAGTTCGCAAGTTCGTGTTACTGCTGTCGGGCTTGAACTAAAGTTCAGGTGGTGGCTGATGAACACATTGGCATTTCACCTGGGCCTGGCAATGATAAAGTTAACTCTCCCGCCTATTCTAAATGTACTATTACTGCATAATAGTGACTATAAACTACCGTCATGTATACAGTACTCTTTATCTATTACTGCATCATCATTTTACAAGCAGGTTTTTTTTACTCGGCCGAATTGTTCTGAGTAAGGGCAGGACAAAAATACTATCTGCACTTTCCATCAGCAGAGCTTATCAAAGGAAGAAAACAAGTACGACTGAATTATTGTTATAAAAAGGCCATAAATGATGTAGTTTATTCTCTTTGAGGATATCGTTCAATTTTAATAGAGAAATACTGAAGCGTTTGCATGTTGACCATCTCAACGTCTTGTTAGCTTCGTGTACACAGTTATAAGTGTGCATCGTCTTTTGCTGTAATAAGACGCTGGCGCATGGTGCTTCCTTTCTTTTTTTCAACATTTTCTGCTCTCAAGCCTAGTACACGTTCACATTGATCACCGGTAATTACTGTCAACAGTGATGAATTATCTCGGACACTGCATCTCATCTTCACAAAGCAAGAAAGATGGCTCGCCTCCTATCTGTGTCTAAAAATTTTCGATTGAGTGCCGAGTGATCACACGGGCGACGGAAGCATCTGCTGGGCAGCAGATGATCTCATACTTGGTAGCGAGAGCTATTCTTCCTTTTGCTGCTCATCTCGTAAAATTACATAAAAAATCAAGTTTCAAATACTATGTAGGTCGTTACTAATTGTCGTATCCCAAGTAATAATCCAGAGTTGTAATGAAAACCTGTAAATAAAAGTCGTAATTAAAAACTGTAATCTTTATCAATAAAACAAAATAGAAAATACAAGTCGAAGTTGAAAGCACAATGACCGCGAATGACTACAGAAATACAGAATCCTGTCACGTGTAAGAGGGCGCTATTTTATTCCAAGACAACTACACTTGCTTGGGATGGGTGGAGGGTTGAGTTTTCAAGTCGGAAGAACGTGTCAGAGCGGTCCCAACAGCCGAAGGATGTGGTACAAGGAAAGAAGACGAGAGGGACCAACAGGGAATGGCATAGCTCCAGCAGATAACAAAAATGTGCTTCACGCGTCATGAAACTCGCCACAAGTCTGTTTGATACGATGTTGCCTGACTTGTTTCTTGTAATAAAATCACTATTTTTAATGGAAAATTTTTACGATTTTTGTTGGTACCTCGGAAAGACCTGGTTATAACAGAGTTCTTGCTATTACTGTGCTCACTATTATGGGATTACACTATACTGATGTAGCTACATGCAGTGCAGTAAGGGTTGCATTTAAATTTTTTAAACCATTAAAATACTTTCTGTACACTTTACTTTATTTAGAAGTTTTAATTGTTTGTGTGAGGTTAGTTTATGATTGAACACATGCAACCCATTAACTGTTTGATTTTTGGGCACAAGTGAATATCACTTGGATCATGTTTAAATAAGTTAACTGATGTTGAAAATGTACTCTGAACTGGCTAACCTCATGAGTTTGTAAATGCCTCATTAATACAAATGTGCAAGGAACCACATCCACATGCAGACCCACCTGTTTAATACAATAGTTTTAAAGTAACATATTCATCCATTAGAAAGCTAATGCATGTAAAATATTCCACATTTGCACACTGTTTCGATAAAGTGGAACTCCTCCTACACTACTTTATGGGACCCACTAAAGATGGTATGTATGTGTAAAAGAAGGGAATGTTATGTTGTAACAAGGTTTGCACAAGACCACCGAAAACAGGTTATATATAAGACAAAGTGCTAAACATGGACATGTAAAGAAACTAAGGGTTTCTACTGAGTCTTCACAGAGAATGTTATTTAACTACTGTATCAACATAATGAACAATAAAGACTCCAGTGAGACTAGGGTACTGGATTAATTATGGATTTGCGGAAGCAAAACATATATGAAGCAAAGTGTGTTAGTAAGTGTAGACATGAGCGAATCATACATAGAGTGTACAGACATACCTTTCACTCTTAATATTAACATAACTCAAAAAATACATAGCTGCAATTTTCTGTTTAATTGAAACAAAATAAACATAAAACAATATCTGTACTGACTGAGATCTAGGAAAGGAGAAAATGTTTCTTCAGTGCACCCAACTGAATGGTAAAATCATAGTTACGTATTTATGCACACATCCTTACAATATTTAAATTAAATATTTTAAAAATTTACTTAACTTGAGCACATTTCATTTTGAACTGTGATTGTAAAATACTGAACTGAAATAAGTGAAAGTACTGCTTGTACTATTGTAAATTCTAAAACTTACCATCTTCAAAGGTTTTCTCTCTTAGGTAATTAATTCAAAATTTAAATTTGTAAAATAACAATGTGTCGGTAGTTGGTTAGTATAAACATCTCAGGACCTTTGAATTTAGGCATTAATTTTGTCCACAAAATAAAAATATGACTGCCCAAACTCGTTTTCTGCAAATTAATTCAGTTTAGGCAACACCAAAATATTGACAGTTCAAAGCTTTGCAAAATGAAGTAGAAAGAAAACTTGAATGGTGTCATTATCGTAAGTAGCGTTTACTTATCTACAGTACAATGGCTATCTTGGCATCTTTACTTCCTGGCTTCCAATCTTGCTCACTCAAAATTTAAATGTTTCAATGCCTACAGCTCGAGTTTCTTCCCCATACCTTGGTTGTACTTATTACGTACATCAAACTGGTGGCCCATTAATTTGCCTATCCTTATGATGACACCAATTTATGCAGGTTTCAGCAAGGTATAACTATCCCGCGTCCGTCATTGTTTGAAGTTGCCACCAATCTCCTCTTCCCTCATAGCGCCAAAGACACAGCAAAATCGCAAACTAAAAAAAACTACATGCGAAAGAAAAACTATATATTACTTAACTTCCTGAAATTTGTAATAAACTCGAAATAACATAAAACAAAATTAATAGTTACGTCAAAATTAAAACAGATATTAAAAATTAACAAAAATAAACTGTAACTATCCGTCAAGAATCAACATAATTCACTGCAATTTAAAACAATAATAATAACTGAACAAAGATATTAAGGGGGATTATTCCCTAAATAAATAATGTTAAAATGAACTTGAAATTATTTATTTTGTAGTAGTCATAAATAACAAGTATTGGAGAAACATTTTTTTTTTTAGAAAAAAATTTTTAATATATTTTTTGACACTTTAAACGAACCTTGCATACTAATTTAGCAGCCATTACAGCAAGAATCAGAATAAAAATTTTTACTAATTACTTCATTCACTTGCTAGATTAAAGTACAAGAAATTGCGTGTCACATTTGGTTTTTAAAAACAGTTGTTTGAAACAGTTTACTAATGCATTTTACATGCTAATATAAATTCATTTATTCATAATTTTTTGTTACGCAATTTCAGTAGCAAATTTAGACACTTTAACCAACGATTTGAAACAAAAATACTACACCGTATCATACTGTTGCATTTAAATTAATTTTATAAGCAATAATATTGCAGTTTGTTAAACTGGTTCACGAAATTTAGATATAAAATCAAATGTATGTAACAATGTAGGTTGACTACAAGTCCCCTGTGAAGTGCTTCCATCTGGCGAGAAAGACAAGAAATATTTGAACTGTACGAAAGCATGTGTCACCCCCCTCCTTCGACAACTTTCGGACAGGACCTGTGTCACGTACAGTTGGTAGAAGGGTGGGGAGGTGGGGCGCGAGACAGTAGTACCAAAGAACGTGGGAATAAAAATGCTTGCAGCGACTGGCTGACACTGTTGCCATATCTTTTGCAGGTTGTCACAAAAACAGTACGGCCCGTGTGCCTGCCAGCCGTGTAGGCAGGCCGCTGAGAATGTGAGTTGTTTAGTGTGACGCTTTCCTCTAAGGTTTCTATTATTTACATTCACTTTATTTACAACATATTTTACTGCTAAAGTAATCTTTTTAACTATATAGTTAAAGAATGTTTTAAAAAGATTAACAACAGTTAATCAGACGAAACAACAATGCAGGAGCATGGCATCCTGTTTGTTTCTTAATAATGATAGTAGTTTACCAGGAAGATATTTTTGTAATATATTTCGTAAAAGTATATCATATATCACTTTTACGTAATCCGTAATGAAAAGCAAAAATTAAATAATTTATTACATTTCGAAACACATTTATGTTTCTTTTATTTTTCGTTTACTGAGGAAATTAAACATTAGCGTAGTTCCTAACCTGAACACAAGCTGTGTTGCTAAGAGTAGTTCAAATACCTACATCTACTTGAAATTCCCGCTAACCTAAAATACAAATTGGTAAGTTTGGACACTGCTAAAACGTAAAGTGGTGCAAGTACAAGCATAATTAACACGCTCGAGTAAAATTTGTTTCGAATATAAACTATTTTTTTTTTTCAAACGAAATTTGAGGTAGCTCAAGATATGTTTCTTAAAGACATGCAGTAAAATAACAAATTATAAATGGTACAGATTTTAGAGGAAGGCGTTACACTGAAAAACACAGTATATATAACACTTTACTATGAATACATACACTTAAAAACACACAATTTACTTTATATTACACTGCATTGAAAAGCATTCCGTAACATTTGTTTTGATCATAAATAAATATTTTTTGTGCGAATTTTTATAGACAGTGAAAAACAAGAGTAAAATTTTCCGCGTGCAAAAAACGCACACCAATTTCATTCAAATACAGTACTGTTCCTATTTTAATAATGATTTTGCTTATGCACTGTTGCTGAAAATAAGACAAGGCAATCAAAATTTAAAAAAAAAATTAAAAATTCTCTTACCTCAGTTCACAGCAATACATATGAAGTTTCAACTGTCGCTTTCAAGAGTTTCAATTTCAGATTCGTGATATGATGAAGCCTGATGATGAATGTCCTGGTGAATACAAATTTTCGCAGCGCTTTAGATTCTACGGACGGAAACTTAGGCAATATCATTTGAAAAATGTGTTTTCACGATTCCTTTCTTTTTAACTAAAGTCTGTCAGTGACATAAGTTAAACAATCAATCAGCAGTTGCAAAAATACTTTTTTTTTTTCTGATGTTACAGCCAGTCCACCAGGGCTTAGTGCTTCAATCCATCCTCCAGAAAAAGTACTGCATATTTTCAAATACATAATTACAAAATAGTACAAAATACTAAATTATATAAAATTTAATATTTCCCTATCATTTGAAGTTGATGAAACCGAATCATATAGAACATTTGTTGGAAAATTGAGCTACATATCCCGCGCTGTATCTCGGCACTTCTTTATCTTGTATTGAAGTTTTAGCCAAGCCCTTGTCATTCACAGATGTTTCACTGTCTATGTCACAGTTAATGTTTGGTAATAACAGCTGATGAACCGAATTTTGGTATTTCATTTCCTAACACAAGCATTCTCGGTCATTACTTGAAATCTGTGTTGGTGTTGGATTGTCATATGTGTATCCAATATATTGTATTCTAGAGAACATATTTTCTAATTTATGCAACTTGTCATAATAAACTACAGCATTTCAGTTTTTATCAAGTAGGCTACAGTATACATTTCCATGAATGATAACATGGAAATCAAAATACATTTTTGGAATGGCATTATCACTTTTTTCGGAAATTCTCATTTCTGCAGTAACACTTTTTGTTTAATTAAAACTACTAATCTGTAGCTCTGAATGCACACCAAATGCGCTGTGCCAAGAATTTTTGTAGTCATTAAGAAATCTTGAATTCAAAATATAAGTGTTGCCATACTGTGAGAAAATAACTACGTGGCATATTTTACTTTTTGACGTACACTTTTCTGGTCATTGCTACTTATACCATTCTGTAAGGTCCTAATGCTCGATCTTCTGTTTGTCGTAGCAAAGTTGAGAGCAGATATTAATTTCACTGAACGAGAAAAGCGTCAAATTTTCCAGTGAACTAATAGTTTTCTATTTTTTATTTATTTTTTTAAATCAGATTGACACACGTTCCTTGTACATTTCCTCAGAGTAAACGATCCATGTAACGAAATCCCAACTGTTTCAAAGGTAAATATACGCTTTCCGGGAAACTGAACGCAATGTTATTGTTGCTGCAATGTCACTGTCTTTCCATATTGCTTGTACTTTTTTCAGAAGTCATTCTATTTGCTGAACTGTAAAAACAGTTTCTAAGATTTTATGTACCTGAGTCCTAATGGCTTTAGGACAACGTTTATGACAAACTTTTAAATTCAACAACTTTTGCATTAACTGCACGCATTTAGTTTTCATTTTCTTCTGCTGCATCTTTGTCTTTAAATTCTTACTGTAGTGCGTTTGCCTTATTTTTAAGAAATGAAACTTCTTGCTGCAAATTTTGTAACTAAGTACTGATACTAATTGCATGTGGCGGTGGGCACGTTTAACCTTTCATGTATGATTATGCTAACATGGATGGTACAAATACCATCTCTAAAAAATTATTTAACAAAATATTTTAACTATTTTTATAGCTTCCATTACTGATTTACTATTGTCATCCACTTAACGGAAGTTGTAACGATTGCTTACTTCTGTTTACATGCTTAAGTAGTTTAATAATTTTGGATAGTTTGGTACATTTTCGTCCCTTCGTAACACCTTGGCATCACTTGGACATTTTTGCTGAACACTTATACGATCTAGAAACGGCATATAATACACCAAATTCTGGAACACTGAATGTTACTTGGCTACTGTACGCGCGCCAGCTATGAGTCCCTGGTGGGTATGCGTTTTTCATCCGTAAACATATAAATAATACGAGGCAGATATCATGTAGACACACATACTAACCGCAGTAACGTCGTAAGTTAGGACGTGTTTGCCACTGTGTTACAGTAGTGTACGTTACGTTTAGGAGGGACAATGCATACATGCTGGGGACAGAGCTGGCGCACACACAGTACGTGAACCGCCTAGTTTGGCAACAATGCTACAGACTAGGAAGTGAATGGTGTGATGGAAAGAGACTGATAACCGCCCAGGGGGAGGGGTGGGAGTCGGGAAAGAGCAAGGAGGGTGATGTGGGGAGGGATGTGAGGAGTTGACTAACATCACGTGATCAAGTATGCTAGTGTGCTGCTCTCCTTTGTGGATCTGCGAAACTATTTCAGCTACGAAGAGAAATGATTCTCTAAACACACAACAGATGTGTTAGTATCTGAAACCTGCTACAAGATGGCGGGGACTAATTTTCCTTAAAGTATTACCTCCAAAATGTTGTAGACTGAATTAAATAGTACATACAATATACTGTACTTGTTACAATAATGTGCTTAATTATTACATATTTATCAAAAGAAACCAAATAAAACTGTTGCAAATAATTCTTATAGGACATGTCCAGGATTAGTGTGAACAAAATTGTTTCCATCCTGTCACTCTTAACCTTACTCTTGCATCACTTTCACCAAGTACGAAAGGCAGTTTTGCAATGATTAACTGGCCCACTGAGGTCTTTTCTCGTTAGTAATATTCTAATATATATTAAAAAGCTGATCATACTGTATCCATACAAAGTGTATTAACAATCAATTCTTTGTAAGCAACATAAAGAAACAATAACAGTTACATTAAAGCAAAAGAAACTATTGTGTTTTGAACGTAATCTTCAGTATTTCACGTTTCACACCTGCAACAATAAAATAAAATTATAAACACCTTCTAAGTAACAAGATTTCATGCACTAAAGACTCTGAGCACTGAAAATCAGTAAAACGTAGCATTATGCACAGTGTTATAATTAATAGTTACTAGTAATAGAAACAAATTATACAAAATATTAAGTATATTACATAGTCAGAGGCACGTCTGAAAATATACAATCATCATTGGAAAATATGAAAGTAAATGGGCTACACATCTTGACACAATAGCAGGACTTGAGAAATGAACTAGCCATAGTCTTTAAGAGGAGTCCTCGACTGGCGCATGGGCGGCGTTGCAGCATGTTACGCATATTATTTTTCATGCGAAACACTTAACTTATTCATATTATGTTTATCTACGAAAAGAAAACGCACTTGAAACTATGCTTCTACGTTTTAAAAAACTCAGCATTCTTGTTACAGACATGATTTTCAGGCCTCTCAAAATTACTGAAAACCGGTTTTCTAGACTGCTGTAATTCCAAAAATATTACCTGAATTCATAAAGTGCAAAGTGAGAGGCATGTGTTGGTCTTTACTTCATCCTATTCAAAAATAAAATGTGGTTATTGCTCAAAGTCTTGTAGCAGTGAAGTGCAAGAAGACAGATGGGAAGAACACTTTCTAATGGCGTGCACCACGTTTTTAATTGTGCAGTTGGTAGAAATATAGATTAGTTGCTGATAAATGTTCATCAGATTCTAATTTAAATGCAACAGTCCTGAATTACAATGTATGCGGTATTACATTTTGTAATTTACTGTCAACCTCACAAGAAGTGAGGTAACCGTTGTTTATGATCAACTATCGATAATGCTCTAAACAGCAGTGATTTTTTTTCTGAGGATAAAGTGCCCAGTTTATTGTGAACCAGGTATGTATAGTACGGTATGTCAATTACACTATTTTGTACCTTACCTTCACTACACTTCCAACAAACTGAAGTCTTGAACACACCATCCTCTTCCAGCATCTTTTCAAACTGTCTGACTCCACCACCAACTCCAAAATAATATGTCTTGGCAGCAAGCAAG
Source organism: Medauroidea extradentata (assembly GCA_003012365.1). Taxonomy (NCBI): domain Eukaryota; kingdom Metazoa; phylum Arthropoda; class Insecta; order Phasmatodea; family Phasmatidae; genus Medauroidea; species Medauroidea extradentata. The sequence goes on along the minus strand of PNEQ01042707.1, from coordinate 48,638 downwards.
CTACGCTCGTGTTAAAGATGAGTAAAAAATATTGTAACCGTACAACTACTTCCCTTTTAACTCTTACCCAAGTTCCAGAATGCACTTGGCAAATTGTACATAAATGTTTTCATTGGCTGTTGACCACAAGGCACAGTGGTTGTGCACAAGAAACAGATCCACACTAGTTGTCATGGACTAGTACATTTACTGGCCCATCTATTCACAAGGAATTGTAACATATCTTCACAAATTTCAAACACAACTTACTGTTTATCACAGTACGTTTGGTTTAATAGTTATGGTTACAGAATATCACACCCGTACAGTTCATTCATGAGAGCGTTTCACAACTAGCACAATGTTAAATGTACTAGTTTCTTGATATACAGTAGTTACTAGTACTCAAAAGTCTCAACCCACTCAGACACAGTACAGTACATTTTGCATTTGAAAATACTGGATGGGCATTTTAAGACAGCCAAACACACAACATTGTATTTTCTGTTTCTTTAGAAGTCATACTTTTTTTTTTTTTTTTTTTTTTTTAGTTATATAATTTATATAAGGTAATTACCAGATGAATGGCCACAGAGCGGATACGAAAAAAGCCTTAGCTGGGGTGTTTGTTGACCAACATGAAAAGCCAGTTGCAGCACATCAATCCAGTTTTGACTCTTACTACACTACCAGAGTGGTGAGGGCTCTACCTCAGCAGAACAACAGTGCTGAGTTGAGACGCTGGGAACTGGCTCACCAATATATCACCAAATCCAGACAGCCACCTGGCCTCAACATCAGATAACCTCTCTTCCCACTTTCTAACTTCCCGCTACACCTAGTGTGTCCTCTGGCCGCTAGGTGCACTGATTACTAGAGTTGTTCCGATACTTCGGCTTTTTTACATGTATCTGTATCGGGCATGGTATCGGGCCGATACTGTGGTATCGGTAAATTATCATTTCAAACAGAAACGTAGCTGGTGCGATAAGGAATGAAGCGAGAGCGACTATCTCACGTTTCTTTTATCTTAATTTCTTGCCGACGCGGCAACAATAACTACGCAGCTGGCTGGAATGGGCTAGCGACCTTGGCTGAGGGAGAAAACCTCTTCAGATTTTTTAAAACAAAAACGAATCATTCATCATGCCACTACATATTAAAATTTCGCATCAAATAACGAAATTCCGTGATGGTTAGCTAAACAATTCGTTTTGCATATACAAGTTTACTTTGGTACTACATTTCGCAGTTTCACTGAAAACTTTTCCGTGATAAAAAAAACGTAATGGTTCTCGAACACGCGGCGGTGACTGCTGTGTAAACTATCGTCTCGCGGCGGCGATGAGAACTACTAAATTGTGAACAGTTCCTCTGACATCTCGCGGCGGCAATGAGAACTATTCCGTGAACAGTTCCTCTGACATCTCGCGGCGGCAATGAGAACTATTCCATGAACAATCCTTCCGACATTTTGCGGCGGCGATGAGAACTACCTGTTCCGTGAACAAAAACAAGTGATGCGATCAATATATTTCGCGCATCGCGCACGAGGAAAACAAGCAGTCAAGCACATTCTTGTCAGCTTTTTGCCGCTTTAGTTTATTGTGGTTTTGCAAGTGTTTTATGGTGCTATTACTAAGTGTTTTGGTTATAATTGTGTTATGTTTTAAAATGCTTTAAAATTTAAAAAAAAAAAAAAACTTGCATTTTCTTAAGTAGTGATAGTGAATGTATACTAATTGCTGATGTATGAGTTTTACATTTTACAATTATGTACTATTATTGTTTTGTGTGGTTTTTACTATTATTATATTTTACTAGTATTCTTCATTATTCTTTTTTCTTATTTTTCATTCAACTGCAAAGGTGTGCTAGGGAAAAAAACAAAATACATTGGTATCGGGGGTATCGGAAGTATCGGCAATGGTATCGGGGTATCGGTAATTGGTATCGGAAATTGTGGTATCGGAACAACTCTACTGATTACCAACCTCCGCTGAACATAGACATCAGTGCGCCTCCACTCGCCGCCTGAAGAAGCTGGCCCGGCCGGCGAAATGTCGCAAGCCTCCGCATTTCTGCGGAAAATGTGTCCGTCCTTTCTTGTGTGTGTTCTATCAACAAGTACTACTCTTTAAGTATTTGTGCACCGTATTGTATTATTATTATTATGTAATTAGTAAGCCTAGTGGCCTCTTCCTGCCAAATCATACCGTGCTTTTACATTAGACATGAAATTTTACATGCTTCCTCTCTGGCAGTTTTAAGATGGCAGGAAAACTATCAATTTAAAAATATGTACAAGTGTTCACAAAATGTGACAAAGTTAGCCTTAATACAATGAAATTTCAACTCAATTCATTTGTAAAGTGATCCAAGAGAAGTTTGCATGCACAAAAAAGGGAACGAACTACAGTAGTTGTTTGGATGTTTGATTGCAACCTGATTAAACCTCTGATGATAAACCATCCTGGTCTCACAAGCAGGAAAACCTTGCCAACTTCAGAAAAGTTTCACATACACCTATCTTCTATAATTACGTGTTGGTACCATGGCCCAACACACTTAAAGAAATCTTCATTTTTGTGCTGCCATTATGTATTAACCTTATTTATTTTCAGTCATTAATGCACACATTTATTTTCAATCATAAATTAAGAATCAAATATAGTAAATGAACTTAAGTTTTTTTTCAGCTCCCTAAAATCCCCAGGTTTTTTCGCATGAGTTCCTGGAAGGCGACAGTAATGCCACCCCTTGCCAGCTTCTGTACGATGCCACCCGCCCCTGAGTTATCAACCAATGACTAGTTTCGACCTGGTCAATCTCTGTGTGTTAGCTAGTGCTGTGCCACAGGCAGGGTGTGTAAAGTGCTGTTCCAATCTGCCAACTGTGGGACAGCTGCTGTAGTTCAACTAACTTTCTCATGTACAATGTGCCAGAGACACCAAGTGGCACGCTCACTTGAAATCGAAATTGCTGCAGTGTTTAGTTTATTTTGTGCAGTTTTTATCTTCATCTTGCAGCATGCCCATTACAAGTACCAACACTACAACCCATGTATTTTATTGTTGTGGACTTGGTCACATATTCTAATTAGTGATTTGTTTAGAATTTTCCTGGGAATCTTCTAATTTTTCAAGAAATGTTACCATTTTTTTAAGTTTGCTAAGGATGGACACTCAAAATCAGGGTTCTGCTGTATTGTATTGGTAGTTGACTAACATAAATGAAGCATTGACACGCAGTCACATTATAGCAATATTTTTTGCATGCAACTGAGGAATACGTAGTGGGTACACTATAGCAAAACTTTTAACAGAGTTTCAGCAAAGTTCAAACATTGAGCGAAAACAGTTAACTTCGTCGTTCCTTACAATCAAGTGGCACAACTGATTGATACTCCAACACAAAAAAAACACAACCATCTAAAACTGATTGTTGAATTCTATACATTGAACCAAGTACCACATGTCGCTGAGGTATAGAGGTTCTACAAAACTACAAACAACCCCCGACAAAAACCCCTTCACATGGAACCAACAAGAGGCTGTATATCACAGGCACTTATATCTAGTACACAGTAGATTGTATCTACTAAATTCAGAACACGCAAGACTTGAATGAACTTGCACTAGCAGTTATAAATCGCTGTGCCAGGCTGCAACTAACTGATCCTAAGTCTTGTAATTTCAGTTGCATCATAACTGAAGCACATTTTTTTTTTTTTTTTTTTTTTTAAGATAATGTACAAGATTTATAAAACAGGCAGAAAGACAAAATAACAATAAACATAGGTTTAGTAATGGAAAAACATCTACAATATTGATCCACACAATTTTTACAACACACACCAAAAAGGATACACAGTTCCAGTCCTTTTCAGTCTTTTTTTAAAAACTGAGCATAGCTTGGTGTGATTGCTGGGATTGTAGATGGTCTCAGAGGATAAGATATAGTCAAATTTTGCCTCTTCTGAGTCAAATTCCTTGTCTGTGAGATGCAAGTAAGACAGCCAGTCACCAGCAAAGTATCGGCACTGTGCTTGCATCTCCTCTGTCGTATTGAGCAACACGTTCTCCATGGTCACACTCAGAACTGAAACATTCTGCACATCACAGAACACGTGAACTAAAAGTTGTGCTAGCAAGACTAAATAGATTAATACATGCAACTGTTCCACTGTAGAAGACAAGATCGCTACTGTCCCCTCTCAGTACATAATAAAATAAAATAAATATGGCTGTTCCTGGCATCGGTTATCAGCCGATAATAGTTTCATAGTCACAAGTAATCACTAATATAGGTATTGGTTAAGTTTATTTTTCATAAAATTTTCGTTCCCAACTCAAAAACAATACTGGCGGTTAACTAATACAAAGGTAATTTTCTCTTTACACAAACAAACAAAGATATTTACAGCAATAACCTATTTGAAAATAGGAGGTAATTTTAATTTTTCTGAGATCTGACGCTAATTGTGAACAAATCAAGACAGCCTATTTTATATTACACAAATTATCATTATTACTGATTGTAGTTCCTTGTATAAATAATTACTTGAACCTCCGAAACTAACTGTACAAATAAATTATCTTTGTTGGTGAGACAGAACCTAACCTCTAAGCCTAGTACGTTCCACATGCATAGCATGCTTCATGAACAATAAATATACCATTAAACAGTTACAAATCATCAGAAAGCAATTGAACAGAAGTATTGATGTAATATTTCTGTAAATATTTTGCAAAAAACTTTAAAATAGTTTTCTTAAAAATACATATACAGTATGATTTTACGATGTCAACATTGCACAGAAAAAAAAGTGTCCATGGATGCAGTGGCGCCAAACTTTGTATTTACAGGTTTTTCTGTGTTACAGACACTAGCACTGTATAGACTCACTTCACATCAAACTTTTTTTTAATGAAATACCTAACAGTCTTATTCTGCTGAAATCAAGATATTTACATAAATATGTTTATAATAAATGACAAAGTGCAATAACTTTTACGTGACAGTACATTGAATGTAACTTCCTCCAACAATAGTTTCAGCTGGATGAGATATTTTGCTGATGCACGAAGTTGTGTTGGTATGCATACTTCACTTAAGACAGGAATATCAGTTAACTGTAATTGCTTGTTTTTGTTCTGAAAGTAGAATTTAAAATTTGTTGTTATTTGTAGTTCTGAGTTTGACAATTGTCACATTTTCAAAAATGCCTGTTTAATTGAGAGTTGTAAAGCATAATGTGTATAGGTTAGATATGAAATACTTTTTAAAGCCTATTCATATTATATTCCTTGCAGCATTTTATGCCAAAATGTCCTCAGTTTGGAATGAATTTGACAAAGTTCCAGAAAACATAGCCAAGGTGAAATGTAGGCACTGTAAATATTTTGACTTCGAGAGGTGGTAAGGACACAAAAAACTTTCAATACATTAAATCTAAATAGAGACCTGATGCATTGCCAGCAGTTTCTAAAGTGGACACATACACTTCAGAAGATGAAAACAATCATAAATATTCTCTGGCAACGGTACGTATTTTTAATTATAAAAACTACAGCCACTGAGAACTCTTGAAAGTACAAAATTAGTTGTTTGTGTTGTATAAATTGGTCTTAAAAATAAATGGAAGACCACGCCCATTAAGAATCGTTTATGCAATAGATGTTTGAACAACAAGCACAAGACACTTCTACAAGACTGACAGTTTAAAACTCCAGTTACCAAAACGTGGTTGTACATTCACTTGTCTAAAATAGGGTTACCAACTCACAAAAAAACCATCGTTGGCAACCTAACACTATTAAAACTTAATCAATATTTTTACATGCAACAGTTTGTGTGTTTTACTGCCACTAAGTTTACGACATTTTTTTTTTTCAGATCACAAAGCAGCTCATCAGCAAAGGGGTGGATAACTGATTTCATCATTACCACTGTCATCAGAAAAAGAAGTTGATTGTTATTTGAGCACACCTCCTTGTTCACTTAAGGTATTATCTACACAGTACAGTCAAACCTCTATCCATCGTCAAAGAAGTTTTTGGTATTAGAGGTTAAACATTGGATGATGGGGCCGTGGTTGGCTGTAAGATGTAAAAGGGGGGTGCTGCAGGAGTAATGGAAGTAGGAAGTGGTTGTTGTAATGGAGGAAGTTGTGAATGTGTATGTGGGTTAAGTATTGAAGTTAAGATTAAGTCATCGACATTTTGAGGTATACGTGGATCATTGTGCGTTTTGAAGCCTTCTTTGTCATCAACTTCGACGGTATACCACTAAGTCTGTCCGGGGACAACAAAATATAATATTCTGGAGCTATCTTCGTCATCACTGGCCCCTGGTACCCCGACAACGAGTCACATTACTTGGTGGCTTATAGGAAACGAGACCATTCCATCCATCAGTTGTGGAGTGGTCTCCGAAACAACTGCCGCATCACCTATAGTTTGTGGCAGCCAGGAACATGGACAGTTCCATTCGTCCGCCTGAATGACAACAGATGCAATCGACGCGTCACAATGTCATACTTTCGGATAGACCAGGAAGTGACACTCCAGCACACAATCACGCTAAGGCCACTGTCACACTGAAGGTCTTCAACTTGTTTAGTTGAAAACATTCAGCAGCCATATTGAATCACATGTAAAGCTAAACGTGTTTTTTTTTTTGAGGCTACAAACCAAAACAAAATTAATGAACTTCCTAGCCTCAACAAACTTGGAACCTGAAAATGTGAATTATTTAATTATTATCACTACTACATGCAACATTTGTGACTCTTTAACTATAGCAAATCCAACTGCAATGCTGCTGTGCGTGTAACTAAAGATTTTAAGCCTGAAAGTTTGTTTAATTTAACGACCGCAAAATGTCAGACCAAAAATCAGCCATGTTTGTTACACAACTAGTTACTCGAAGCAACCAACAGAAGTAAAGCAGAGATGATATGTCATTCAAATCTACATATGAAACTAGTTTACTTTGAACGAGAATAGACTGCGGTCTGAGGTTGTTTGGAGCTCGTGTAATGCTTCATAAAGCTGAGCTTGTATAAGTGAAGTAGGTCTGTTACTAGTGTGATCACGGCCTAACACTTGTCTCACTCATTGTTTACAGCTGTACTGGAAATTGTAAACCTGCCCCACTTCTCACATTTCTCACCAAGTTCATGAATGTGTGGTGCTGTTATAAAAACAAAGTGGGCTCCAACTTCCATGTGAGAAATGAAATTTCTTACAATTATTTATTACATGAAATCTGTCTTAAAAAAATTAATGATACATTCTTCTATGAGTCTTTAAAAGTAACAAATGGAAATTTAGGTTAGCTATGGAATAAACAATTATACCTCCTCTAGGGTCAAACTAGTCTGTCACTCCTCCACTATGTTCAGGGATGTTGCTTTCTATATATCTGAACACCCTGGATAACGGAAGGAATAAATTCTAGTTTGCGAGTAATATTAAAAGAAAATGTGATAGAAAACATAGGTTTCTCAACATGTCTGCTCACTCAGGCATATTATTCACAAGTAGAATGATGTCGGGAAGAAGTGTGAACAAGCAAAACAAGAAGTTAACAACATAACTGATAAGCCTACATTTCTCAAAGTAGGTGCAATTTAAACCTAAAAGTTAAAATCCTTTACGTAATCTAATAATATCAATTATAGACAGTTCACTGTTAAGGGCGCGATCTACCGCAATTTTCATCACCATTATTTTATTTTTTATTTGCACCAGACATTTCTTTTTCTTATTTTAGATACAAAATGTGACTAAATTTGACTCTCATGAAATTTTTTTATCTGACATAGTTTTCGCATAATTGCTTGTTTAAGTCATATTTTGCATGTTTCTGTTTTAACGACAACACTAAAACCAACTGATATACCAAACTCAAAAAAATCACAGTGGATAAAGACATTGCAGGCTACAATGACATGCTCATAAAATTAAAGAAAAAAAATTATTTGTAATTTTAAAAAAACTATTGAATTTTTTAAATTTAAATTTTGAGTTTCAGCATTTTTTTTTAATTCAAATAATTTTTATTATTTATTTTTATGAGCATGTCATTGTAGCCTGCAATGTCTTTATCCACTGTGATTTTTTTGAGTTTGGTATATCAGTTGGTTTTAGTGAGGTCGTTAAAACGGAAACATGCAAAATATGACTTTAACAAGCCATTATGCGAAAACTATGAGAGATAAAAAAAATGTCTGGTGCAAATAAAAAATAAAATAATGGTGATAAAAATTGCGGCAGACCACGCCCTTAACTAAGCACTCACTAAAACTTACAATAAACATGAAAAATATTTTATTGATCTCGTATATGTTAAGTTTTGAGCTTAGTGTAAAATTTACACTTGTTTCTAGATATTTGGAAGTTTTCATATGAAAACTAGATAAGGTGGCTGCAAAATGACTGAAAGAAAAAATGAAGCAGTGCTCACTTTATCCTGAACAGCCTATAATAATATTGATTTAAACGCATTATACACGAAAAATACTAAAGATAAGTAAGCTTGCTATGTACATATGCGAGTATCCAGTTTGATAAAATTCGAAAAAAAAAAAAAAAAAAAAAAAATTTTTGAGATGTCTTAGTCATAAAGATAAAAAACAAGTCACCATTTTCAAAATATTACAAAAGGATTAATGAGATAAACAAAAATAAAGTTACCTTCGCATGTAGTATGTGTACCAAGTTTGATAAAATTCAGAAAAATATTTCTTAACATTTGTAGTACTACATTAAAAATATTAAAATGGCTGCCATTTTTAATATGTTCACAGGGTGAACGAAATTCACAAGTCAAGTATCTTTCTATGCAGTATATACGTGTCCCAAGTCTGATGAAATTCTGAAAAAATATATCCTAAGATATGTGATATTATGGTAAAACTATAAAGATGGCCACCACTTTGAAAATATGAACACAAGATGAACAGAATACACAAAAGTCAAGTCAACTTAGCATGTACATTAGTATACATGAACTAAGTTTGGTGAAATTGTACAAAATATTTCCTAAGATATGTAATACTGTTTTGAAAATATGAACACAGGACGAACAGATTACATGAAAGTAAAGTCATCATTGCATGCAGTATATGTGTACCAAGTTTGATGAAATTTTTAAAAATGCTTATAAAATATAAAAATGGCCGCCATTTAAAAATATGAGCACAGGATAAACTAAATACACAATATTCGAGCATACCTTGTATGTAGCATACGTTTACCAAGTTTGGTGAAATTCTGAAAAATATTTCTTAAGATATGTAATACTATGCTAAAAATATAAAAATGGCCACCATTTTGACAATATCAACACTGGATAAATGATAAATACAAAAGTTAAATAAAAATATTAGAAATGGCCACCATTTTGACATATCAACACTGGATGAACGAAATACGCAAAAGTCAAACCAGATTTGTATTTAGTATATGAAATATGAGCGAAATACACAAAAGTCAAGTCAGCTTTGCATGTAGTATATCTGTACCAAGTTTGGCGAAATTGTGAAAAACATTTCCTATATGCTTTACTATGCTAAAAATATAAAAACTGGCCACCATTTTGAAAATATGAACACAGGATATGCAAAATTCACAAAAATCAGGTCAACTTTGTATGTAGTATATGTGTACCAAATTTACTGAAATTCCAATTTTTACTTCCTTAGAAATCAGCCTGATTGAAAATTTTACAATGGCCACCATTTTAAAAATATGAATAGGACGTAAACAAAATATATAAAAGTCAAGTTCAGATTACAAAGTACTATACACCTTGAATGGAAAAATCACTGACAATGCTTAGTATGTTGTGCGGGTCGACAAACTGACCATAATTGAAGAAAGAACCCATTACCGGAAACGCACTGCGTGGGCGCAAGAGACCAGAAAAGTGTCCATGCGACATGTGGTCAATAAAACGAAGAAACAGTACTCAGCAAAAAGCAGGTTACAAACGGGGTTCAAACTCCGTACCTCTGACGTCAGTGCAGAGTCTACAGCGGTGGTGCTGAGCTGCACGCACATGATCCAATAAGTGCGGTTGTCTGGAAAGAATTTCAATCGCTCCATGTACTTACTCGTCCTATGAGGTCCTCCTCTGATATTACAGAAGTGGCATACACCATGGCTTTCATACTACCCCACAGAAAATAAGCGTCTGGTGATCGTGCTGGCCATGAAACTGGTCCTCCTCGACCAATCCGTCAATCTGGGTATGTAACGTTGAGGTGATTCCTCACATTTCTATGAAAGTATGCTGGAGCTCTGTCGTGTTGCAGCCACATAACCTGTCACATTTTCTGCGGCACTTCATCCAATAAGGTAGGCAAGATATCTCTTAGAAATGTGAGGTAGGTCACTCCTGTTAATCTGTTTGGCAGTAGATATGGACCAATCATATGGTCCGCAATTATTCCAGCCCATACGTTGATACTGAACCTGTGTTGGTTACCGTGAACCAACTGCGGCGTGGATTTTCGTGCGCCCAAACATGCATGTTATGCAGGCTTACAATTCCGTTGCAGTTAATGGCGCATTTGTCAGTGAATAGCACCAAGCTCGGGAATTGTGGCTACAGTGTGCATTGTTGGAAAAACGACTCTGCAAACTGGACTCGTCGTGGGTAGTCATCCTCCAGTAATGCGTGGACTTTTTGCAGATGGTATGGATGTAGCAGCTGGTCGTGAACAACTTGCCACACCGCATTTTGAGATGTGTGCAGCATCTGTGCCACTTGCCGAGTGCTGGTGGATGGGTTCTCTTCGACCAGTCTCAACACGCCCTCCTCTAATTGAGGTGTTCGAATCGAACGTGGTTGACCCATCATGTTTTGGCACCTAACAAAGGGATAACATTGTAAACATTTGACACTACTGTTGTACAGTAGTATTACTGCGGTACATATAAGTAACAAGCACACGTTAGACTGCTATGTACATACATGAAACTTTCCGGCTTCTCTTAGTCGTCTCTCAATGACAGCGATCGAAGAATACATGTGGAGTACGTCTGTTTGGAAAACGTCCCGCATACAGTCGTGCAGCAGCTCGACCATTGCAATTTGTTTGCCGTATGCGAGCACCATGTTGGTCATTTCCGCTGTTGTGTACTGGTACATGTCAACTGCTGCCAAACACGGCACTGCACTGAAAGTCTACTAAACATGCCTCAGTCAAATGTATCGAGTAGCGCATGCGCAGGAAAGTTATTACTGTCACATCATTAGCTAAACGGTTCTGTACCGGTTTTGGAGACCAAAGCAGATAGCAACCAATGACACCAGTTGTCTAACATTGACGTTCTACTGCACCCACACCGCACATTTCCGGACAACATGTGTTCCTTCAATTATGATCATCAGTTTGTCGTCCCGCACAACACACTAAAGGTCAGTGTTTTTTCCAATCACCCTGTATGTGTATAAAGTCTGATGAAATTCTGTCTCTCGGTGATCTCATAAGCCTACATTTCCTTCAGAAAGTAGGCTAAAAATTTGTCAAATTAATATTCTCTGTGTTACAGAAAACTGGAATGTGAGTGCCACACTGTTGCAACACCGACAGTATGTATATTGCGTTCTCTCCCACAGATTAAGAAACAGGGTGGTCTGGGTATGTGCAGAACCACACAGGTGTTAACTCTTTTCATTTTACTATCAAGTAACTTTAAAAAGGGAAAAAGAGAAGATTACTGAAACCTACACGGTAACTCTGAGTATGTACAGGTAATATTCACAACCACACAGAGAACAGAAGACATGGAAATATTTTAAGTATAAATTGTACACTTATTTCCTCTGTTAATGGAATTTTCACATCTGCAGTACTAGTACAGCATCTAGCTGTATGGCTTGACATGCATGTTACCTCGTAATATTAGTAACATGTAAGAGTTAGGCCTACCTTGTTTTCGCCCAAGGGGTCATCTAAATCCAGTATTGTGAGCCGTGTTGCCGTAAAACATAAAACTAAAGGTTTGGAGATGTTTATATTTACCATTTTTGTATGTATATATTCACACCCGCCATAATTAATGCAAACAAACAAATGGACGCTATGCAAATAATGCCAGGCGGCAAATTATGAACTTTTAAGAGAGAAAGTGGGTGTATAATTATTGTAAATGTAATATTATTAATTTTGTGTATTTATTTAGTGCTATGTTTATCTCTTTTTGGAAACACGTATATTTTCACGGCCCCGCGAGAAAATTTAAATAGTCGCGTATTTTTTGGCAGAGTGTGGGAGATTTGTGGATGTTGGAGTGGTGCGCCTGCTAGCCAGCAAACGGCCTCTCCAGTGGCGGCCATTTTCACCACCCACTAACAGTACTTTAAGCCCCCCTCAGGGGTATATAAGGCAGGTGCTCACCTAGCCAAATCGTCAGTCTAGGGCTTGGGCCTCCTCCCCGAGCAAGCCTAGGAACCACCCCCAAACTCGAAAGGGTTGCTTCCTGAGAAGGGAGCCTAAACCTGGTCCTACCCTACTCTTGTGCCGAAAGCGCAGTTCGTTAAGGAGACGCGCCCTAGGCGCACTGGCAGTATAAGGGAACGCACTCTACCGCAAGTCTAACTAGTCGCCACGAGGCGCATATCTGTGACCGCCGGATGTGGAAGTAGAGCCAAGTCTGTGAGAAGTTCAGGGGCTCCGTGCATAAATGACCACGCGGTCGAGCATAGTGAACATTGTATAAACCAGTAGTGTAGAAAGACCTGTGTGTGTAAAAGCCGAATGTATTAACAAGTGTGTAAAGTCAGTGATTGTAAAGTGTACCAAGTGGATAGCAATATACAGTTCAAACATATTTTTATAGTTTCAATTCTGAAGTACTCATGTTTGATAAAGAGTGTTAAAAAATTAATATTTCACCTGAGGAAAGAGCAGTCATTGAAGGTTGTAAGGCAGAGGCCGCAGCTAAGCGCCGACAGGCCGTTGCAAGTAGCAGTGAAATACCTGTGGGAGTAATTCCCCCACCCCAGAAAACATCAAAAAAACCCACAACTCTTTCAGAACTTTGCAGTCGTAATAAAGACACGAAGAATAAGCCGCCTAAACGCAAACGTGATAATTTTAGTCGCATCCTTAGGGACTTCCACCGCCTTCAGCCGCCATTAATTTGCCCTACAAAATCACCCGAAAGACCGGCACCTTCGCCGCACCCACGCATCCAGCAACTGAAGAGGGAAGCCGACTTTCGAGTCGACCGAAAACTCTTCTAAATGGTGAGTGGTTAACACACCTACCTCCCCCCCCCCTTCATGACAAGTGAGAATTTTCCCGCTCTGCTGTAGAGACTGTGTCGTGTAGACTGCCCGGGAAACCACTCTCCTCGGGACATTTAGCAGCCTCTCCTCCCCTTCAGGGAACCCTCATGCTCAAGCTTTATTACAACCATGAAGGAAACTTAAATTCAACCCCTTTGCCAGCACAGTGGCGACAAATGGTTAATTATTGATAATGTACATTGTAATCTTATGCACAGATTTATATTCTTAAAACATTTCCAATTGATATCATGGGGTTAAATTTTTCTACATAATCATTTTCCCTTATATTTATTTAATTTTATTGATATAATATTTGAATTTTTTAAGTTTTTGAGATGTGCAGAGAAAAGACACATATGTTTGTAAACTGTAGTTGTTCAACTTTTTTATAAATTCTTTTAGATAAAATAAACCTAATATACATTAAATGTTAACTGTTACCCTAGTAATGAAGTTAAGTCCAGAGGTCACCACTTATCATAACAAAGCACCACAATCCTAACTTCCAATATTGTGAGTACTGAAAAAAATGTACTAAAAAATATACAGCCTCTATGTGTAAGTACATTTCATCACAGCCAAACACATGTTAAATAAAGGGGTTTACACTAATCCACAATATGGGTCATTAGAATGGGACCATCCATTAGTTATATCTGACTTCACAGTCGGTCCCCGGATTTTCGCATGTGGGAATCGTGCCGAACTATGCCGCTGGTCAGCAGGTTTTCTCTGGGATCTCCCATCTCCCCCACCCCTTCATTCTGGTGCTGCTCCATACTCTTATCATGTCATCCCTTACCAGCGCTTAAGACCTAGATGTTGAGTGCTGACCAAAATCTCTCACTCACTCACTCTGACTTCACAGCATAGAAAAAACCCTGGAATCCAAATGGTAATGCGCAGCGGACCACAAAAAGGCATGCAAGCCAGCAAAGATATTTGTGGAAGAGATAATAAAGGAGAGATGACAGCGACTTGCTACGTACATAGTCCTGGAAGTGCACCTCAGATGCTCCTAGCGAGAGTGCCAACAGTCCCAGCAAGCCGACCCCACAGCCCAGGTCCAGCACCTTCCTGCCACTCAGGTCGACGTCTGTGCTACTTGCGAGCAACTTGGCCAGGTCATGTGTACATTCCCAGACTTTCAGTCCCCCTGTCACACCACAAACACACAACATAACAACTACACATCAAGATATAGCCATAGCGGACCATTTGACTTTCCCCTTATAGATTTAAAAAATTAATAAAACAACTATACAGCATAAGGGGAGGTTGCCTGAAGGCAGGGTATCACCTGAGAGCAGACTTCTAACAGAGTGCTCGTAGGCATCTGCCGATCACTTACCCTTAACAATGACATGAAATGAAGCCCTATGGTAATGAAATGATAGAAAGCACAGAAAAGGCAGATATATAAACCAGGAGGCGAGCGCTATAGCCACTACGACAACAATGGAATAATTAGTCTAGCAAACAATTATATAAAAAATTTTGCTCAGGTAATTGTCGCTTGGTAATACATTAATATTTCTGTTGTCATGTGTCTATACTGCAGGGAAAAGTAAATAAGGTAAAAAAAAATTGTTACAAAATTGAAAATGACAGCCTTTTATGGGTACTTTTTTTATGAAACTGGCTATTTACATTATGTAATGCATACAATTTTGAAATTTTATTTATTTACTTATATAGTCTTTAATGTGTATGTTGTGAGGTGTTTTTTTTTTTTGTCACAACAGAAATATTGGTGGTTTTTATGTTAAATGGCATTTAGAATTTCAGCACTTTAGGATTTTCATTCCTGTAATGCCACTTTACAAGGTATTTAAATGTTGAAAATCATACAGATATACAAGGATATTATTTGTTGTAATAACGACCACACATACGTACATTTTAAATTTGTTTCGTGTTTGGCTGGCAACAAAATTACAATTTGTAAAATAAAGTGGCTGGAGAGTTCATGTTTAAGCAAAACAACCTAGCAAAATTACTTATTTTTTTGTAATTTGTAATAACTACTCCCCTACCAAAGCCACATTGTAATATTATGTTAATGCTGCAAATATGTCTAACAATATGAAATAGAATCATTGATCACACCTAGTAACGGGATGAGGCATTACCAGATGAGACAGCATTTCCTGAACAAGCTTGTGTTACCTTAATGAGATTTCATTACCTGAAGGAGATTGCGTTACCTGAAGGAGACTGCATTACATGAATGAGATTATGTTACCTGAATGAATGAGACTGCATTACCTGAATGAGACTGCATTACCTGAACGAGATTGCATTACGTGACTAAGATAGCATTACCTGAATGAGAATTTCACTATCCGAATGAGAATTTCACTACCTAAATGACAATTTCACTATCTGAATGACAAATGACTTCCTAAAAAAATTAATGCAGTGATTTTTTTAATTTTCACACCATTGCTTGTGTTGGTATTATTTCTCTTTGTCACTTTGGGTATGGAACTTATATTTTCTTCATGCATCCTTGTGCAATATTCTTGCTTTCCATTTCTCATTGTTGTTCAGAATTTTTCTCTGCATTTTTTGTTCTCAACCTTGGTATTTCCTTATCAGTATCTGTTAAGCATCTCTATTGTTTCTGGGTTAGAGTATCCTCTTCAGATTTGAAATCAACACATGTCACAAGGCTTCAATCAGAATATTTTTGTTCAATTGTTTTAGAATCACCCGTTATCACATGCACTTTTCATTGCTGCACACTTACAACAAATGAAGAGATTTAAGTGCTTCTTAGCTATATAGTAACAGCTGTTGCCTACAACTTCGTTCATGTGGTTTTCAATTTTTACATAATTTTTTTGGGTATCCTGGAAACTACCTTCACACCTTTATCTTTGAAAAGCCTAAAAATGTATAGTGTTGTTATAGGGTCATTAGTAACCATTTTAGGAACATTAGAAATACAGAAATTTTTCACTTATTTTAGGTACCCCGTACGGGACCACTGAGATTCCCAAGCCTGTTCCCTTGGCAGAGGTTTCAGTAGATGGTAGACAGAGAAAGTGGGAAGGAATCTCGTTAATCCAGTCATGAACAACACTAGTTAGATGTTGCACACATCTTCATCCATATGGTTTTTAATTTTTAGTCTAATTTTTGTATATCTCTGTAACTGGCCCCTTCCTTAATTTTTAGAAATCCTCTGCAGTGGTTTTGCTAGACAATAGTAGATAGGAAAAATGGGTATCTTGTAAGACCATTCATCCACACCACAATATTTTTGGTGTTCCATATTGTCTTCCCTACTTCCTTTTTATGAGAAACTTTCGCGGGTGTATACACAACTCACCAAAGATTCATATCAATTGGTTAAATTTAATAGGCCCTATTACTAACAAACATTAAGACATTCATGTTTACATTTCATATTAAACATAATTCCATATACTGTATGTCTAGGAGTACTCCAATTACGGAAATTGTTCTACAGTGTGGAAATTGCACAAATACGTGCCCCTATCCACAAAGCTACAACATTATTTTAAAATGTCAATTTCATATAAACATAAGTGTTGATCTGCATTTCCAGTGAAATCAGATTAGGGTTAATTTCTATTTCGGAGAAAACTCTCACTACGTTTGAAGGCAACATAAAACTATGCAGGCCTAGGGGACATTGAAATTTAAGTACTATGGTGTGTGTGCAGTAGTCATTTGCCAACAATTTCACCAACAAATTCTCATTCTGAAAATGATATACTTTAGCATTACCAGAACGAGAATTACTGTACTGAAATTAGAAAATACGCATTTGGTGTTCCTGCAATTTACAGGAAACCATTCAAACAACTTATCGTATTTTTGTATTTTCATCTAGCGAAGCGTAACACACTTATCAAATAATAGAATACATTTGCAGTTTGTTTACTGTTCCCGTTACCGAAGTGAGACACAATAGGGAAAATTCCTAGAAAAAGTTTTTAACATTTACCTGACTACCAAATGATTTTGGCACTAAATGCAGTCAGGCAAAGCAATAGCTCCCTAAGTATTTTAATTTTAAAACTATTCAGCTTCAAAAATTCCATATTTTCAAACGCTGACATAAACATTAAAAATGTGTTGTTATTGGCTAACACATTTATGATGTAGCCATACTTGTTTTGGTTAGCCGCCACTTGGCAGGCACTAGAGTGTGTAGTGGAATTTTTCACAGACCTAAGAAACTTATAAAATTTAGCGAACCTGGTTAAGTAAAAGTTAGCTCGGGGGATTTGTCCGTTGTTAAGGCACGTGTTGTAAATTTGGTAGTTAACAACAAAAATTTCACAGGTGTTGATTTTATAGGAGCAAAGACAGTCAGGTATCAGTAGCTCTCACACATTGTGATGTTTTAGTTTATAGGTTTCGGATTATGTCAATTTTATTTCAATTCCACTGTGAAGGCCCCTGAATTCCCTGGTAGTTGGGCTGGACATGCAGGTGCTTGAGGCTGTGGGCCTCCGCCTTCCTTCGCTCGCTCCCGCCGCAGTGTTGGTGACTGGTGACGTAAGCGCCTCCCCTTCCCTTCTCCACCCTTCGGTTCCCCACCCTTCCGTGCCTGCGCGCGCACCGCCCCCTCCTCCCCCGCGATCCCGAGTGGGCGTGGACTGGCCTGGCATGTGCCAGGCTAGTGAGCAATGACGCCTCGACCGCAAGACACCCTCTCCTGAGCTTAGGTAAGCAACTGCAACTTCCTATGGTCTTTATGCCTCCGGGTAGGTCCCTCCCTTCGCCGAACGTCTTTTCATATGTATCTTTTGAAGTGCCCTCTGTAATATTGTATATTTGTTATTAATACATTGTCTTATGACATTCTGACTCCAGTTATTCTGTTGTTTGGGTTAGATGTTCCTCCCTACCCTCGTCCCGATATGACTCCCCGGGAGTATTATGTATTTATGTATTTATAATTGTCGGGTTGGTTTCCCAAACGTTACACCACAGTGAAAATAACTTACTATGAATTAATTTTAATGTTTCAGATTCGGTATACAATCATAAGTTTAGGCTTGAAAGGTCAGATGAATGCAGTTCTCATGCGTAAAAAACATGAACAAATCGAGCTAATGAGCTATAATGTGTTTAATCAAACCTCGCGTCCTGGTTGCGTGAGTCGTTAAAATAATGTAGCAGACCAATTTTTTTATTGAAAGTAAATTTTTTCTCTCAATAATTGTTACGTTTCTCGTGACCGGCATTAAGAACAGTGCTGTCATCTCTGGGTGAGTTTCACAAGACCCCACCCATCCCTCAAATTATAGGCCTTGTACTCTCCTATTGGTTAATCTCGTTGACACAGCCAGTATCTTGTAATAGCACATAGATATTAACTTTTGAAACGGACACTAATTCTAAACATCTTATATGATATAAATGATCAATAAAATATAATTATAGCCACAACTGAATGTCATCACTTAGTTAAAAAATAAATATTCTCACATAAGCATGTCAGTTTTAAAAAGTATTCCTATATACTATTATAAGACTCAAAATTATATATGAAAAAATCATCTTACATACGAAATGTTATGTTATAGTGTGTAGCTCAGGAGAAGGCAAGGCTCAGGTATGCGGCTGGTGGTGGGGACAAGCGGAGAACTATGTAGCCCCCACCACCACCCTGCAGTTTTGCCTTGCCTTCTCCTGAGCTCCCTACAATACTACCATGTGCTAAGCACCACACACATTTCAAATTCACTAATGAGACAAACATATATTAATTTTAGTCGTTTCTTTGTGCCTTTACACTTATATTTTCACAAACTTGATTGTATTGGTCAGTCTCTTGACAAATCTTTATAAGCAGTGAATGCATGCTGCATGATGGGTCAACATTGCTTTAAAAAAAAAAAAAAAAAAAACCTATCTAATTCCCATCTTTGCACCAGCTAGCCGAACATGAAGATCCTATTCTATCTGAGTTATTAATGTCTGTGGGTTCACAAGACATAAATAAATCTGCAGACAATTTACTCTTGTTTCATTTGTAGATTTTTCTACTCACAATATAATCACATCCCCCGCATCTTCAACAAAACATTGCCCGTTACTCTCTCACTCCACTTCTGCCAAAGAGCTTCCCCATACAGCGCCACTCAGTGGCCGTATTCAAAAAAAAAATCACTCAAAATAAACTTACTATAAAATAAAATTTCATAATTAATTACACAAGTGCAATAATTACAATATCATCTATAAATGTTTAAAAATATTATTTGAATTTATGCAGTTAAATTCAATATTTAAATATCCAGGTTTACATTAAACAAATTGTGTCATTTATCTGTCTCTCTCTTCCAAAAACGTCCCAAGCATTGTTGAACAGTACAAACACACAACACTTTACACATATTTGAATTTTCTTTCAAAGAAACAAGATAATAATCAAATGAAAGAATATTAACACCACAATAACTATAATCAGTAGGCATTGTTGCAGTAAAACACCTCATTTAAATAGATCTATACTAAGCGGTGTCCTGAATTAAGTTAATACAGTAGAACCCCGATTTAACGAACTCGGGAATAACGAAAACAGCAATTTAACGAAAGGATTTTTAGGAACTATGAAAAAATAACCAAAAACAAATGAAGTAACTAAGTAACTTTGATCAAAATTAAAAATATAAAATATAGTGTAAGTCTATTAAAAATATGTTTACTGGCCGCAGCATAATCATTTTTCTCCGTAGATAATGTTGAACCATCAGTCAAGAAATAAAAAAAAATCGTTAAAATTCACTGAAAACTTTGGCTACGGGAGTGATTTAGAGCTGAGCGTGCTTGGCCAAGCAAAGTCGGCCGAGCGAGCGACGCTCTGTTGCGTAACAAACGCGCGCCTAGATCCTCATCCGGGTGGCTGGCGAGTGAACGTCCCGAGATAAAACCAGCGTATCTATAAAATGAACTACTACGTTATTATATTATTTATGCAGACTTTTCACAACAAATTTATTAATATAAATAACATGTTTCGCCGATGCTAAAAAACGTTTGAGTGCAAAACTCAGTGTCTTCGAGAAGGAGACTCTTGCGTGTATGTGTGTGCGGCACCTGCGAATTTGATTCCTATTTGAGTGCCATCGATTTCGATCTTTAGACAGACAATCAGGCAGTGTCTTGGCTTTTAAGCCATTCCAGCGATTTCAATAAGTTGGGTTGTTAGACTTTTCGGCTGTTGCGCTATCGGTTCATCGTAAAGCATATCTCTGGAGCGAGTAATATGGTAGCGGATGCGCTGTCGCGCATGTACTCCCCAGAGGATTATGTTTGCGATTCCGATGAATTCACAGGATTGTGTTCCTAGTTCACCACACAGAGTGTTTTTTACTCCCGCTTGCAGCAGGCACAGGATGAGGATCCTGAGTGTAGGGACATTGTGTCGAAGGCGGCACAGGGAGATGCTCTTCCCTTTTGTGTGTTAGAAGGATTCATGCATTATGTTGGGCGTAGAGGGCGTTTGTGACGTCTTGTCGTGCCGTCTATTTTCAGTAGCGAGCTCTTGACCTATTATCACGCGTCGCCCTTTGGCGGTCAGCTTGGTCGTGCTGGGACCCTCGCAAGTTGAGTCATAATTTTTATTGGCCAGGCATGTATAAGGATATGCGCAAGTGTGACATATGTTCCCATGCTAAAGCAGCCAAGAACTCTCGGGTCGGGCTTCATTCTGTGGATCAGGTTGAGAACAACTGGGAAACATAGCACTGTGATGTGTTTGGCCCCTTAGTGTGTTCGTCCAGAGGTAAATCTGTATGTATTGATAGTCATGGACGTGTTTAGTAAGTTCGTTGTGCTGATGGTCCTTCGGAATGCGAAGAGTTCGACGATTGTGCGCTCTTTGTCTGAGCGGTTGTGGGTTTCTTTGGGTCCCTCGGTGAACCTGGATACGGATAATGCTCCGTACTTCACCTCGGTCGGTTTCAAGGATATGTGCTTCAGATGGTCCATCCGCCACTATACCTCCAGTCCCTATTTCCCTTGTGGAAATCCGATTGAAAGGTTCAATCGTAACCTGAAATCCACCTTGTCAGCTCTGTATCATGCCAATCAGAAAGATTAAGATGAAGATTTGGAGTTGATTAATCTTGGAATCAATTCAACCCCTCATGGGTCTTCCAAGTTTTCGCCCGCATGTATCCTTTTGGGGCATGATGTGCTACATCCTCTATTGAATGTTTGGTGTGTTCCTTCTCCCACCCTCCCTCTTTCTGATGTGGAACGTGAGTTGCTGTGTGCACGTGCTCAGACTTTGAGGCAGGCTCGTATTCTGTAAATCTTTTGCTGTGCCTTCGAAGGCCAGTGACCTCGGTGGCAAATTGCTGTTGCAATTCTCGGGTCTGTTTTGCATTTCTCGCCTCCTCGGCCCCAACACCGTGTTGCTTGCGGACCGTCTTTCCGGGCGCTCCATCCGGAAGGCTCATGTGAGTCATCTCAAACACACCCCTGATGATTCTGATTAGTAATTTGAGTGTTCGCAGGTGTCTACATCCCAGGAATACGAGAGCTTCGGGCAGAAGCCGTCTTCCTTCAGCTGCTGGATCTGAAGATCATCCGAGGACTAAGACGAGGGTCAATGTGTAATGTTGTCTTTGTCGTATATTAGGGTAGGTGTGTGTGTATGTTTGTAGTTTTGTTGTTGTATATAGGTGGTGTGGGATAGAGTTGTGTTTGTTGTGGCTTCTTGTTTGTGTATGTTTCCTGGCCGGGTCCCGGGCTTGTCCTCCTATCCCGAATTGACGTGATTGATTACAAAGGCCTTACTTCTGACTTGGGTATTAGTGGGCACACTTAAGTGATATCATAAGGTTAAGCCGGCTTACATTTATTATTGTGTCTTCCATTATTAATGTACCCGAGGGATTTGTACTCATCTATAGTATGATTATTTATTGTTTTAGTATGCATTTTGTATTCAATTATGTTATGTATTGAGGTTATTTTTAACTTGGTGCGTTTATCATGTTTACATTTCATTGTATGAGCCGTCTGTATGAGGCTTAATTTTCAAAGTATTATATGTTATGATTTAATTAAGTTTGGATTTTTATGTAATCAATTCAAGTTTTTGAGTGTCATCAGCTTACTGTTGTGATTTTGGTGTAACGATTTGGGTGTTTTTTCTAACGAGTTCCTTGATTTTCAGGAAGTAATTTTGTGGACGACTGAAATCAATGTTGTTTATTTGTTTTATTGTCAACGCGTCCTCGAGGGTCATTCCACTGCCTTTAGCGCGCAATCCCTTTCCACCACCCTTTCCCAACTGAGGACTCTCCGGACCAGGCGGCATCGTCTACACCTTGTTCCTGATTGATGAATGAAGACCCGGACCTCGCAGAAGGTGGCACAGAGTGCTCGCATGTTTTCTGTGGGTGTTACCCTCGGATGTCGACTGGTGTCTTCAACACCCCTCTCTCTTCCATGTATGGAGGTTGGTTTAGGGGAGGGGGTTGTACTGTGGCTGTGACCAGTACGTGTCTTCTTCGACGAATGAACTGTCTGTGAGAAGCTTGTGGCGAGTACTTACAGTGCAAGGCTGACTTTTGAATCTTGCGCGCCTCGTGGTCGGGGTTCGGGCGCCTTCGTGCCCGGTTGAAGACTGTCGTGCCTCCCTCCCACTCTTCTACATTCTCCTAACCTTTCTCTACCTCCCCCCCTTCCTTGGCCGTATGGTCGGCTTCCCAGTTGGCTTGTGTTACTCTTCGTCCAGCCCTTGGACCGTCTACATCGCCAGCCTCCCAACAGCTAGCCTTCGCTTCGGTGAGTTTTAAGTTTATGATATTATTTCCTTTGTGTTTGCTCGTGCTGTGGATTCCTCTTCAGTACAGTAAGTCGCATGTCTTCTGCGCTTCATGACACCATTGTTAGTTTGGCCTGAAATGGCGTGGTTGTCGTGGGGCCGACGAATGTATACATGGATCTTTTAACCCTTTTAGTGCCAAGAGCCGAAATATCGGCATTCATTGCCTGTGCGAAAAATGCCAGAGGCCGGTATATCGGCTCTGTACTTTTTTTAAATTTAATTTACAAGTTTTTTTTAAATAATTTTTTCTATAAAAATATGTTTGCAATTTCAATTGATTAAGGGAACCATTAAATTGCAAGCAGAATCGTTTCCAACTTGATTACTTTGATCGGTATCAAGTTATTTCATTTTTAATAAATAATTGCACATTTCTGAAATATATCTTGGCATTTTTCACATATGTACTTCGAAAAAAGCTGGCACTAAAAGGGTTAAACATTTATATTTTCATTGTGTTAAGTCACTCATCTGTATCTATCACCTTGTACATCTAATTTATAATAATAATGTTGTTTCCAGACTTTAATTGGATGTGCCTTTGGTTTGGTAGTTAGTTTGTGCTCCCTTACTCACGAACCCATGTTCCCTGTATACCTTGAAGCGGTACAGTTTAGTGAAGTCTGCTACCATGTTTATATTACATAATCTTTAAATGCATGCTGACAGGGAGACTGGACACAAAACTGGCTGTTGCCTATGACTGCTCATGTAGAGCTAACATTACATATTAAAATTAAGTAAATAAATAAATTCCCAGAGGATGAGCTGTTAAGTAAAACATTAATATAAGGCAGAGTGAAAGTTACGATTTATTATACAAAATACTGGACAGTTTAAATATACAAGAAACATTGAATTACCAAATGCACACTGCGACTTTTATGATTTTATATGCAAACCCTCTTAAATATTAAACTTTCCTATGGGTACCCACGTACATACTAACTTTTATTTACTTGAAAACATTATTAAATAAAGAAATTAATTACTATTACGTTTGTTATACAAAGTCAAAAGCATACAAATCCTAGATGACAAACTTGGTACGTAACACTATCAACATTTATGCGGCTACGTAGAACTTAGCTAAACATATAATGCAACGATGAGTAGGCGTCCAAAGAAAGGACATGATGAATGTAAACAGCCAAAGTTGAATCCTTTGCTTTAACTATCGGAAACACTGGCATACTTGAATAAGTTAAAGTTTGGCAGTAGAATAATTGAAGAAGTTAAAGTTGAGGTACTTATACCAAAATGTGGCTGATGAACTGTCAACTGTAACAAATAAAAAGGGAAGTGGAGAATTAATGTTAGTTTTTTAACAAAACAAAACAGGGCATAACAAGTGTGGACGCGATGGGAAGACTCACCTACGGAGGGTATACTCGATGGCTTGCATCTTGAAGTACACGAAATGATATTAAAATTTAATCACAACTGCCTCAAAATCACTCGTACAAAAAACAAAAGTTAACTATTCTACATGACGTGAATGAAATAATACATCTGGGGCACTACGTCCCAAACACTAGTATCTCACTGAAACAAGGAGCAACACAAAGGTACGCCATGTCGGTTGAGAGGAGGCTTACACAATGGCGCTCAAAAGACGCGATGCGGTGAGCGTGATGATGCTGAAAAGCTTAGAAAGTCTCCGATAGATGTCGCATGGACTGTATACAGTGCTCAAAAGAGCTGACAAAGGAGTACACTCTGTGCGTAGTGCATGCTGCATGCGATAGAACGAGGAAAGTAGGCGGTGCAAAGGTAATCTGTGTTCCTGCAGGCAAGCTGAAAATGCAGGTGTGCATAAATCTTACCAATGCAAGGACACACAAGGATAACACTGTCCCTTTCTAACATTGTGAGAACAGTGCATGGGATCACTTACGGTGTATCCAGTGGATAGTATTACAGACAGATAGTGGCGTGGCGAGTGGGCTCGTTAAGCGAGCCTGTAGTCGCTTTGGCTGGACTTGAAGACATGAAAATATACTGTAGTACAACTAGCAGAGAAACACTGCAGGAAAATTAATTACCATAGTACCCACAAATTAATGATAAAGTATAAATCCATTTAATAACTCACTCTCATATTAAAAATAGTAACACATGTGCCGGAAAATACAAATACAAATAATATACAGTAGAACCTCGTTAGCCGTGATGCGCTAATTCGGAAATCGGATAATTCGGGACAATTTTGAAAGTGTTAAAAAAAAAATGTGTGGAGTATAAATTGTTTGCGCTTGTAAATAATTAACGTCGCGCATGCCGATAAACAAACTCTGCTAGCCGGCCAGCGCTTCCACGCTGGCTGCGTGGAAGGAAGGATTAAGAATGAAGCAAGTGCGTCAAAAGAAAAGCACAAAGGGTAGAGGGAGGCTTTGAATGTGCTTTATCAAGCCAACGTAATTATGTGTTTAGCGCAAGGTGCCAAGCCATGCCACGCTCAACGAAACCAGCTGCGGAGGACGGACTGAAACGTCCGCAGATGATCCAGCAAAGTGGGGCGAATGTGTAGACCGTTACAGAGTGAGTCAGTAAGGGGGAGGGCGAAGTGTGTGACGACAGATAGGCCGGCCGAGATAAGAAACCAAATAGAGGGGGTGAGCACTGTGGTTGCTTGCCGGTGTGTCAGCAGATAAAAAAAAAGGTACAGCCAGCCAATGGCGCTCCAGTGTTATCACACATCAGTGATGCAAGAACTGTGCAACAATATCACATGTATCCAAAAAGTAAATGTACCATTTTTCTTGTGACAACTGTATGCATGCACATTGTAACATTTTATTAATGTAATAGGCCTTAATCATTAACGTTTGTAAATACACTTTTTAAAATCCATCTGCTTCATCAGTTTTAATCAAGCGTCAAGGCCATTGCGAGTCTGGATATGCGACGTCACGCGACCTTGGCCTTCATACACACTTGCGCACGTGTATGTCAAGCACTTCCGGACTTCCAATCGTTAGTCCGTGAAATGCGGTAATCCGTGATTGTCTCGGCCCTGACCATCCCGGATTAACGGTGTTCTACTGTACAACTAATAAATGGCACACCTGCACTACACCAGCATACATCGAGACCTATATCTGTACTAACTGCACTACATCAGCTGCACTGGTGTATCTACACTAAGTTTGAGTGAAACGAAGCTATACAGTAAAATATACAGTATTGTGACATCAACATGGCGGTATATGTTTTTATCGTGCATAAAAAACTGCTCTTTTTTTAACACATACGCAAAGCAAGAAAGTATGATACCATTGTTGATAAAATTAAATCTACTTTTAAATAAAAATATGGTAAAACATAGGAATTTCTGCTATTAAGTTATGCGTTGACATTATACGTTTTTCTTTGTATAACTAATTTAACGTAAACAAAAGCATGTAACTCAACATCTCACATTCTGCCAGAATCATTGAACCTTCTAGAAATATATTTACGATGACTTTGACATGGTCTATTGTCACACAGCTGAATCACCTTTACAGCATCACCGAAAGAAGACACAAACTTGACCGAGAAATTAATAAAAGTACAAACCTCACCACAAGCGTAATAACTATAAAATAAAAGTTATTACGTCTTCAGATGTTTTGAAACTATTGAAACATACAAACCAGGTTACTTCACATTCTAACACATACACAAAAAAATTACAAGGATACAAAAAGTCTTCACAAACTAGGCAAGCAAAGCTTTAACAAGCATTCATGTTACAATCAACAGCCTCAAGTAATAAACAACTTCTCTGTACATATAATTTACCTTCGTACCTGGCAGGCAACAAGTCGGAATGTAGCACTTCTGCCTCCGCTATGGGTTGTTGGCCAGGCAACTCTGCCAAACCTGCAATAACATCGTCCGTAGAAATGTAAGCCAACTGTTGAGATCCATAAGATATGAGGTTCACCATTTTCTTAGTTACACCATTCCCTGCTCTGATCCGAGCTGTCAAGGTCACCTCCTCAGCTTCAAACCACTCCAGGTCTTCAGCACTATCAGTTGCTGTGGAGCCTAAAATTGAACGAGCACACTATATTGGACATGGTTTCAATGTTTTATAATTACATCACTTAAACTTGAGACGTACATATCTACTTGACTGCTTCGGATAAATGCAGTCTTCAGCTAAAAATTGTCGGATATATTTTACAGTAAGTATGCAAATTATGTACCAGTTTATACGTGGTTAGCGATAAAGTTAGCACTTTTGGAATCTTATTTACTTTCTTCCTTGAATATAATTTATACCACCATGGTGCTTTTAATAAAAGCAAAGCAACCTAAGTAACAAAGCATATAGATTGTACTGTAATCAAAAGTTAACGTCGCAAGTTTACAATAAATAGTATTTTTATTCATTATTCTACACAAGGCAGTCGACCTAAGTGCTCACTTTATCGTAAATGACCTATATACATGTACACACAGTAACACTACACTACATTATTCCACACAGAAGGGACAATGATTCGAAAGAATATTTTTAAACATTGTATTTTGTTGTAAATGATGGTGATGGTGTGATAATGATGAAGGTGGTGATGATGTGATAATGATGAAGGTGGTGGTGGTGGTGGTCATGATGACGATGATGGTGATGATGTGATTATGATTATTATGATGAGGAGGATGTGATTGTGGTGGTGGTGGTAATGAAGGGGGTGATGGTGGTGTGATGGTGATGATGATAGTGGTGATGATGGTAGTGGTGATAATGGTGGTTGTGGGGATGATAGTGATGATGAAGGTAGTGATGTTGAGTTTCCAAACCAGTAGTTTGAACTTCAGAGGAACCCTAAAGTATCGACTAGGCGAGAGCGAAACTTCAATAGTTTGCCATTGCCTCTGCAGGATGGTGATAAGAGGACAACGCAACCCCCAGTTATGCCCCCGGGGAGGTAACTGTAAATTTTCCTCCCTGGCCGGGAATCAAACCCTGGACCTTTGGCACACCAGCCAGGAGCTCAAATCATTGAGCATTGAGTTGTTGTTGGTATGATGAATAAAGTAGGCATAATTGATTATCACACAAACAGAAAAAGTAATTATACCATTCACAAATATAAATTTTAAAAATTATTTAATTTGTGTCATTTATTGAAAATTAGTTTTGTACACATCAGTTAAAATAATAAAAATAGTTACAAACACATTCTCCTCTGTTAGTTTAGAAAATCGTGTTATGTTAAGAACACCTGCTTGGTATACAATAAAAAATTTAGGCATAATGTTTAGCTATGCCACTTTTGTAGAATGTACATTTCTCAGCAGATAGCACATAATTCCGTAGTATATCTGTTGAATGGATACAACAGATTAAATACAAACAAATCTCATGAAAATAGTTTCTCTAGGTGTTTACAGTGCACAGATATTAACGCTAATATTTCCTGCACATACTACAGTAGAGTAGAAGGCCGTTATCTAGCAGCCCGTCATACTTTCGAACATGTTACAACTCCCCCCCCCCCCCC
>PNEQ01042707.1:0-19918 GCA_003012365.1 Medauroidea extradentata | reverse complement strand
TATGAATGTTTTGGCAATTTAATTACTAAAATTTTCACAAATACATGATGATGTAGGTTTTTAAAATAATAATTATGCATCTAGTTCTTGGAAGCTGGAATTAGGCATATTTTAGTACTTAGCTGCAAGAATTGACTTCCGAGTCAAAGCCTCTCTCTCTCTCTCTCCCGTCTACATTTTAATTTTTTTCTGAGTGCTGTCTCTTGGCACAGCAGGCTTGCAGACTGGTCAGCTCCTACCTACCCCTCGAGCCACACCCTACAAACAATAGCACTGCCTGCTCCAAGGGACTAGAAAGTGTGCCAGGTATGGTATCCGCATGACCTGACTCTAGTCTCAGTCTGTAGGCTGAAGATATCACTTCTGCAGTGTTGTAACTGTCTGTGCCACATTAGTTTTTTCGAGCAGTGTTTACGCTGCTTACAATGTAATGTTATTTTCTGTGAAGTTACTTTGCACGAAAGTTTTGATATGTGTGACAAAAAAAAGAAAAGGATGTAATCTATTGTCATGTATTACCAAAGTACCGAAGCAATATTGAAGGTAAGGTGACGACGCTGGTGTAATTGTACCGGTAAGGTTTAAAATTAATTACTTCATTGATGTATGGGCAGTCAAAATGTTGCTTATTATTATTATTGCAGTAAATCACGAACCCTTTGCCTTGCTCAGTTTTACATTTTATAGTTCTGAGGTCATTTTGAGAAAGAATAGATAATTGGATTGACTATTAAAAATACTACATTTGTTTTTCCGGTAAAAAGCTTTAGAGAACCTACAAAACGTAACATTTTGAGTGAAATAAAGTTACTTTGCCGGGTCAAAATAATCCCTGCTTAATGGACCTCAATCGCAAAACAATAAAATTTTATCAAATATCCTTTAATATTAATATTTAAAAAGTTACCGAAATCGGTCAAGCAAAGGATTTCGTGCGATTTTATTTGAGTTGAGCTTGATAAGTTTTCAGAGGTAGAGCCGATGAGGTCTCGTAAAATTTCTAATGTAATTTGTTTAATGATTGGGCCCGAGTTGTGGAATGTCACTCAAAGAAATCACTAATCTCTGTTACTAGTATTGTGTGAGTAAGACTGCTAAATTCGGTAGCACAGAACAGTTTCAACTTCTACACACTACACGCAAGTACAGTAAAACCCCTTTGTAACAACCCCTTTTATAACAACCACCTCTCTATAACAACCCTTTCCTAAAGAACCGTGGGTTTTAAAATAGGGGTTTTAATATACAATTAAACCTCTTTATGAAGACCACTCCTATATAAAGACCCTATTCTAGGGAACCATGAGGGGTCTTTATAGAGAGATTTTACTGTACTTTCAACAAAATAAGAACATTGTATTTTTAATTCTACTGACACCATCAAACCATCAATTAGTCCTACTAACAAATAAACTAGGTAAGAGAATGTCCTCATCCACTCAACAAAGCTCAATCAAAACCGTTTGGATCTAATAAATATAAAATTTGAAGGGCATCTTCCACTAAATATGTAAATGCTAAGGAATGATTTATTTATTTACAGGTTTTTTCAAAGAAGTTCTACTATTTCAGGGGTATAGAAAATTAAGGTGTAAAGCGAGCAATTGGAATATTCAATCATCGATCAAATCTAAACTACTCATCTTATTTCGATGAAATTTTTGCTGATCAGTTATGTTATTAGTGAACGTCTATTTATATAGCACTGAATGGTAGTGGGCTTTGTTTTCGAGTAAATAATAAAAATTGGTATTTACAAAAATATGGGATAGAAACCACAAAATCCATAATAATTGAAAACTGTACGTTTTATAATTTTTAATACAACAATATCCAGGACTCTATATTAATCGACTTTCAATAATACTCACATTTTGATTTTAAAATAATTTTTCTAATGATAAATCTCAACGTGATAAGTTTAGAGCTGTTAAAATTATTTTGAAATCAAAATGAGAGTAGTTTTGAAAGTCGTCATTACAGGGTCCTGGATATTGTTGTATTAAAAATTATAAAAAATTACAGTTTTCAATTTTTATGGGTTTTTGGTCTCTATCCCTTATTTTTGTAAACACCAATTTTGATTTTTTACTCGAAAGCAAAGCACACTATCGTTCAGTGCTACATAAATAGACGTTCACTAATAAAATATCTGCTCCGTAAAAAAAATTTTTATTGAAATAAGATGAGTAGTTTAGATTTTATTGATGACTGAATATTCCAGTCGTTCGCTCAATACCGTAACTTGAGAGGTAAAAAAGGTGTGAAAAGTGTTTTAATAAATTGTTGATGTAGCTCGAACCTGACGAGCAATAGCAGTGATTTTTACATCACTAAGGTAGTTCCTAAATAGTTAATTTAGGATTTTTTGAAATCTGACTCTTAAGATGTGCAAAAACGTAAAATATGCATTACTAGATTAACACTTAAAATTATTTTCAGAATTTTACTAAATTTAGAACAGTAAGGGGAGAAAGGAGTAAAATGTGTCTCTCAGAAGCCCTTGACATAATGTCACATAATATCGAGATGCTTTTGCTTTAGAATACTGCTTACACAAATAACAAAAAATGCTTTCAGGACCTTTCATAATTCAACTATTAACTAAACAAAAATGTGTTTCCACAGAACATCTAATACGTATCCTCAAGACCGATTATATATAATTAAACAGTTCCGAGGTCTTGGTATTTATCTAATCACATGATTAGCTAAGCAGAATGATGAAGTGGTGATTACGATCTATCCTCTTCTCATTGTATCTTAAACCGTACGTTTATCTTAATGGTGGGTAAGGGAAACATATGCAAGTATGTGTATAGTAGCAACTGGCTGTGTTAAGAGGTTCGAATGTTTTATTTCCACGTGCTCGTTGAGGGGGAGTGATAAATACGGGCAAAATTAAGCTAATTTGTGGTGAAACATTAGTTATGTTTTATCATTAATTGTTTTGCTTTGTATTTACAGATTTAAACAGTTTATAAAGTTTGCAAGAAATACGTGACTTATTTGTGATTGTTCTTTAAGTTTGTGTCATATATTATGTGAATAATCTTACAATAATTTTGAGGCACTCGAAATTAATGCTGTTTACAGTCACGTGAAAATTGTTGACAGGAAATCCAGTTTATTACAAACAGACAATTTAGTCTGTGAAAAAATATTACTGAATAATTGGAAATACAAATACAGTCGCAGTAACAAGAAAGGAGAAGGAAGACAAACACTTCAACATGATAACGTTAGAAGTTATATAAAAATTTTACATTTAGGATTACAATATAATGTCTGAAAAAACATTGCAATATTTAAAATAAACAAAAAAAAAAAAAGTTACTAGTATGCAAAAATTAACACTCAACTATGCTGTCGTCACACATAGAAGGAAGTCAGGCAGTTGATAGAACAATATTATAGCAGAAAAAAGCAGTTGTGACATGTGTCATGTAAATGTAATACAGAAGTAAATGATTCTCACTCATGCAATACAAAATACACTAATCCATATTAATACTCAATTTTTAAGACTAGTTCGGTTCATGTAGTTCTGTTCACGTTTATGCAAGATGCAAGAATTCAACAGCAAAATCATTGTGTTGTGAATTCAAATTATTTGTGTGCATATAAGTCAAGTTCTCTAAATGCGCTTATTTTTCCACTGGAAAGGAAAACATTAATAGGTCTGTAATACGGGCGTGACAAGTGAATTCTTAAAGAATAATATTGTCTTTATGAACAGAGCACTAAAGACGCACATAATGATTTCGCTGCAGTCTTGTATTCAACCACTCTCGTCAGCGATAAGCTTGTTCCTCCCGGTGTATGGGGACTGGCTGTTAGATATATACAGTGTTCTCCCCAGGTGCATTTTGCCGGGTGCCCCACTCGGCTAGTTTTCTCTGCCACCCGGCTAAGAAACAGACATTCCCATCAACACCATAAAGCTTATTGTACAATGCACCCAGCTGGTCTCGTGAACCACCCAGCTCTAAATTTGTGCTGGGGAGAACACTGTATATATGTTGTGAAGGTTGGCAGCATGGCACAGTGTCAGCTAGTCGCTTGGACAGTATAGCCACCGTTGTTAGTTTATGAATAAAGACAGATTAAAGTCATAAGGAACAGGAATCTCATGGTATTCTTTTAGACCTAACATGGTGTCAGAAACGGGGTTAAATTTTTCCGTAGCTCATTTGTATGATTTCAGTGTTCAGTTGACATAAATAACCAACACGGACAAGTTCGCGAACCCGCCGGATCATCTTGTTATCGAAGGGAACTTGGACTGTAACTGGACAAAGCAGAAGCAGAAATTCAAGCTATATTTACAGGTCTTGAAAGTAAAGTATGACACAGAAATTCCTCGAGTTGCGTTGTTACTTAACGCTATCTGCGATAAAGGACTTGATATTTATAATTCTTTTAACCTCGCTGAAACAGACTCGCAGAACTATGACACTGTGATCTCAAGGTTTGACAAGTATTGTTCGCCGTGCAAGAATCTCTCTACCATAGATTCCCATTTCTCACGTTTCGGCATCCAGAAGGAATGCCTGTAGAACAGTTTGTAACGGATCTGAAGAACCTCTCACGAGTGTGTGAATTCGGCGCGCAGGAAGATTATTTGTGCTGCGACATATTAGTTGCCAGCATCAGTGATAAAGCCATGCAGGAAAAACTCCTTCAGGCCGGAGACAAACTTACACTTGATAAAGCTGATGAAATATGTAGGTCAATGGAAGCCAGCCGTGTTCAGCTGAAGGCAATGCAAAGTGGGTCAGATAGTTCACATACAAGTAAGTCGTCTAGTGAAGCGCTCGCAGTTGAGTCGACACAGCGGGGCAAAACAAATTTTAAAAGGCAGGCACCCAGGCACAAGTGTGGCTATTGTGGTTACGATTATAGTCATGAAAAAACATGCCCTGAACTAAATCAAACATGTGTGAGGTGCCACAAAAAAAATCACTTTGCGGCCATACGTAAAAATCAGTCATCCAATGACTCTGAACATAGTAAGAAGAAAAATCAGTTTGGTCAACACCAGGCAAATGAGGTTACAGTTGGTATACAGTCATACACACAGCAAAGTGGAGATGTCTCTGAGCCCAGTGATTATATATACTGTAGTTGGCTGCCCTACTTTACTTGATAAACGGTCATGGTGCGAACCCATTACAATGTGTTTGAATTTTGTGCAATTTAAGCTTGACACAGCTACTCAAGTGAATACTGTACCACTAACGTTGCTACAGAAGCTGGGTATAAACATCAAGAACAAAGGCCCATTCCTGCGAGCCTACGGAGAGTTTGAGATACCACACCTAGGGTCTGTGTCATTGCCGTGTGTTGTCCGTAACACACAACATCTGCTGGAATTTTAAGTCGTAGATGTCGTTCAGGCCGTTCCTCTACTGGGTTAGGAAGCGTGCCAAGAACTGCAGTTAGTGCAATGTGTCAGCACACTTGATCAGCACACAGTAGCCAGTAAGGACCAAATTCTGGAAGAATTCCAGGATGTACTTGAAGGTTTAGGAACATTTCCCGGTAAGCCACTGACTATTCATCTTGATCCTAAGGTTTCTCCTGTCGCAAACTCGTGTTGGAGGATTCCTCGCAGTTTGTTTACGAGACTGAAATTAGTTTTAATAGCTTTGGAAAGGTCAGGGGTTGTTTCCAAAGTTACTAATCCTACTCCGTGGGTCAGTAATCTGGTGATTGTCGAGAAACCGTGTGGGGGGTTAAGGATCTGCTTGGACCCCAACAATCTCAATAAGGCCATTCAG
This sequence comes from Medauroidea extradentata, assembly GCA_003012365.1. Classification (NCBI taxonomy): domain Eukaryota; kingdom Metazoa; phylum Arthropoda; class Insecta; order Phasmatodea; family Phasmatidae; genus Medauroidea; species Medauroidea extradentata. The sequence goes on along the minus strand of PNEQ01042707.1, from coordinate 14,135 downwards.
GGGGAAATACACCCAACTCCTTCACCAGAGGATCTTGCATCACGACTGGGTGAATTTAAATACTATACGACTTGTGATCCGTCTAACGGATTTTTGCAGGTTCCCTGGATGAGGTCAGCTAAGAACTTTGTTGTTTCGTTTCACCCTTTGGTAGGTACAAATTTAATCGCCTCCCATTTGGTCTGAGTTGTGCGCCTGAAATTTTTCAAAGAAAAACAGCTGAGATTTTTGTTGACATTGAGGGAGTAGAAATATACTTTGATGATATAATTATGAGGGTTAATTCACAGGCTGAGTTGGAAGCTGTAGGGGGTTGAGAGTAGAGCAAGACAGTGTAATATCAAACTGAATAAATCCAAATTTCAGTATCAGCTTTCTCGTGTAAGTTACGTAGGGAATGTGATCTCTGTGCAAGGCATTGAACCAGATGGCAGACATGTAGAAGCAATTTTGCCCATTCCTAAGCCCACAAATAAGACAGAGCTGTTACGGTTCCTTGGTCTTGTAAAATATGTGGGTCGATACATTCCTAATCTAGCAAAGATTTCTGCTCCTTTAAGAGTTCTAACACACAACAATGTGCCTTGGCAGTGGTCGAATGAGCAAGAGCAAGCAGTGGCAACTCCGAAGAAGCTCGTCTCCTGTGCACCTGTTCTAGGTGTCTATGATCCAAATCTGGAGCTGGTAATCCAAACTGATGCTTCCTCTCTTGGAATAGGATGTTGAGCTCTACAAAATGACAGGTCAATTGCCTTTGCTTCTAGCAGCTTAACTAGTTCTGAGCAGAAGTGGGCTCCCATTGAACAAGAGTTTTTAGCTGTAAAGTTTGCTTGTGAAAGGTTTCACGAATTTACGTATGGGAGGCCAGTTACAGTTCACAGTGACCACAAACCACTAGTAGGTATTATGAAAAAGGAGTTGAATTCTCTTTCACCTCGTCTTCAAAATATCAGTTTAAAGTTACTAAGATACTCTGTTACTGTGGTTCACCGACCGGGGCGTGAAATGTAAATTGCAGACACACTGTCTCGAGCATCCTTGGAAACTACGGAAATAGCAGATGACTTACAATTTGCTGTACACTCTCTTGTAACCAATCTTCCTATGTCCGAGAGCAAAAAAGAAGAGATGCGAGAAGTCATTGCCAGGGATCCCCAACTGTGTGTTCTTGTGAATGTGTTGTGTGAAAGTTGGCCAGCTGATAAAACCTTGCTGCCTGACTCTTGTAAACTGCTCTGGAAGCTCAGACACCTGTTGGATATCGTAGATGGATTGATTTTTGTAGGACCAAAACTGTTTGTTCATCTGACATTAAGACCTGCTATGCTTCAATTAATTAATGAAACCTATTTGGGTATCAGTAAGTGCAAAGCCAGGGCAAGGGAAGTTTTATACTGGCCAAAAATGTGTGAAGACATAGAAAGGGTAGTGAGTAGTTGTGAAGTATGCCAGACTTATCAGTGGACCAATGTCAAAGAGCCACTGTTGCATCATGTTGTCTCCGATAGGCCTTGGGCCTAGCTAGGCACTGACATACTGGCGTTTGCTGTTAAAAGTTTCTTGGTCATTGTTGACTATTATTCAAAGTGGGTGGAGGTCAAACTTTTGGGATCAAAATCAGCAGGGGAAGTTGTAAGGAAGTTCGAAGAAATGTTTGCTACCTTTGGCAGTCCAGACAAAATAATTTCAGACAATGTACAGTTACACAGTCATGAATTCAGGCAGTTCGGCGAGTGCTGGAACTTTAAAGTTCATACCACCAGCCCACATTTTCCACAGGGAAATGGGCTAGATGAAAAAGCAGTCGGTATTGTTAAGCGCATGCTATGTAAAGTAACAGGGAGTAAAATTCCCTTGTCGCTGGCACTTTTTGAGTACATAAATACCCCAATTGCTGGAATTGGACTATCCCCAGTTCAAATGTTGCTACATCTGAGTTTGAAGTCAAAAATTCCTACTCATTCTGACCTGTTAAAACCTCACATTCATACAGATGTACCTGCTAGGCTAAAATCTTGTCAGGACAGCCAGAAGTATTATTTTGATAAAACTACGAAGTCCCTTCCTGATCTCTATCCAGGTCAGTCAGTCAGAGTTCAGCAGGAAAATAAGTGGGTCCCAGCAACAGTTGTCAATAAGTATCATACCTGCCAACCTCACGGATGTTCCAATAGTACATTTCACTCCTCCTAAATATAATATATAGACTGCCAACCCTGCTCTGTTTTGCACATCATCTGGATCTTCTCACGATTATTCCCTCTTCCTCTATACTCTGCTCTAGTTAATGGCACCCTAACTTACCCCAGCCTCCCTCTGAATTATCTATACATCCTGACCAGCCTTTCCACTCTTCTCCACTACTGCAATGACACTCATCACAAATCCTTCAACATAACACACTGCCAAAAGATCCCCTCATCATCACCAGCCTGCCTTTGTGTTCTCCATTTATCCTTCATCCACCTTGCTACCTGTCTTTGCACCTTCTCCAGCTACCACACATCCATTTCCACATACAGGTCCCCCTCTGCTGCGGCATACTCTTAACATTGGTCGCATCATTGCAATATATGCCTTGTCTGTCGCTCTAATAACAATATCCTTCCCAGCATTCCTAACTGTGTTCAAAACTGCCAATTTGGGCACTGACTGTTTAGGATGGATTGTTTTGAACGACAAATATAAGTGCTGCATGTGAGAACAACAGAAACTAGAAGTTTGATGGGATTTTCATATTCTTTTGAAAAATCAGTTCTTAGTCCGGGTGGATTCAAAATTCAACTTGTTACATTCACAAAGGACGTACACATGGCCCAAAAATGTAAACATAGCCATTTGTTCACAACCTACGTAATTTGCTGTGATCTAGCAATGACGAGACTCTCCTAGGTTAGGGAAAATATTATGAATAGCTACTCATTGAGTACCAGCCAAAATATTGATTTAGAGGTACATTTTACTAAAGAAAATTGTTTCTATAGTGGTTACAAGTAGTCCTAAGTACGCAGAAAAATTTTATTAGGTTAGGTTAGATAACTTAATCACACTTAACCTAACATTAGGTTAGGTCAGGTTGGATTACCAAACTGAACTAACCTAACCTAAACTAACAATTTTTTTATAAAACTACTTGTAACTAACACAGGAACATTTTTCACTAACTATATCTCTAAGATCAATGGAAGGAAGGAGCGGAGGGGATGGGCAAAACGATGCAGAGAATGGCTTCCGTATTAATTAATAGAGGATTAGTGCAGGTGGTGGATGCTGCAACAAGAAGGAGAGAGAATGGTGAAGGGTCTGTGCTGGATGTTGTATTGATCAGTCCAGGGAATGTGTTAGTGTGGTGGTCCTTGAGGGAATTAGTGATCATGAAATCCCTGCTGTGGAAATTAAGCTGGGTAAGATCTGGGTGAAGCAATCCAACGAGAATGTTGTTTGGCAGTATGGACGTGCAACTGCAAGGGAGCAGAAAAGTTTCTGATGGAAAATTTTTCACGATGGGCAGGAGAAACCAGAGTAGATGACTTGTGGACAGGATTCCAAAAAATAATAAATTTCATGCTGGAGAAATTTGTCCCCCAGTAATGTTATAGGACGAGAAAAGATCCAACATACTATGGGAATGAGATCGTAAAGTTGAAGAGGAAAGGCAGGCAGCTACATGCTAGATTGAGATGAAATAGAATGCAAGGGACCAGGGAATCCATGAAACAGTTAGGAAGGCAGTTGGAAAGTAAGATCAAGCAGGCAAGGAATAGGTATTTAGAGAGTATGATAGAGGAAGGGAAGGGCAAGGAATGGGGAAAATTATTGGGTATCTTAGTAAGGTGAGAGGCGGAGAGGAGGGGATCCCAACTTTGAGAGGAACTGATGGAAAGGCTGCTGCAGATGACAGGGAAAAGGCTGAACTGTTGCAGGCACAATACATGTCAGTGTATGAGGCAAAGGACAACTGGAGTAGATCAGCTACAGGAATCAATCGGGAAAACATGTTTTGCACGAAAGGTTGTGATATAGAAAGGGTGATTAAGAAATTGAGGAGCAATAAAGCAGTGGGGCTAGATGGTAGGCCCTATAGGAAATAGTGCACTCAAGTTTTGGAGGGAAGGAGTTAGTTAGATATCTGCAGATATTGTTTGGAAGGTCGCTGGAGGAGGGTAAGTTACCGCAAGGATGGAAGGTGTTAGTGGTCCTAGTGTATGAGCAGGGTGAGGATAGAGGGAAGCCAGGTAGTTACAGGCCTGTGAGGTGACAGATTGATTGTACAACATGTGGTAAATGTTATGTACAACAGCAAATAGATACAAGAATACCAACACGGATTTAGAAAGGGATATTCATGTGAGACTCGGTTGGCAGGTTTGTTGGAGGACCTGGTTCAAGCAGTTAATGAGGGGAAGCAGGTGGATGCCTGCTTCATAGACTTTGAGAAGGCCTTTGACAAGGTTCCTCTTGGAATATTGATGAGCAAAGTGGAAAGGCTGCTGGAGGATAAGCGGCTGGTTGACTGGATTGAGGACTTTCTCAGAGGACGAAGTCACGGAGTTAAAGTGGGGGAAGCAATTTTTGAGGAAGGAGAGGTTACATCAGAATACCTCAGGGAAGTGAGTTGGAGCCTTTGTTATGCACTATAATGGTGAATGACACGTGACACACTATCACAGGTAAAATAAGACTGTTCGCAGATGACTGTGTACTATATAGAGGTAGGCAGTGTTATTAATTTGCAGGAGGATATTGATAGGTTGTAGTCTTGGAGAGAAGAACAGAATGAAGATTAATGTACGTAAAACCAAGTTGGTGAGGTTTACTAGCAAGAGAATGGTGAGCAGAGAGGTATACGAACGGGATGAGCAGGAGATAGAGGAAACCACAGAATATCCAGGAGTTGTGATACAGGTGGATACAATTGAACAGAGTGGTTAAGAAGGGAAGAAGGACTTTAGGACTGCTCAGGAGGGTGTTGAAGGGAGTCAGTGGTGAGATGAAGGGAAAGGCATATTGTACGATGGTTCGTCCAGTATTGGAATATGCTGCCGTGGAGTGGGATCCGTACACGGAGGTATGTTGGCAAGGACGGTGAAGGAGTGGAATGCACTGCGGGAAGAGTTGGTGAATGTAACGCCTCTTACACACAGAGCGGATGCGAGCTGCGTCCGCATGTATAATGCGGGTAGCGGTCGCAGCCGGTGTTCGTACGCAGATGTGCGGGCATCAACAGTGCGGGTGTGGGTGCGGATACATCGAAGATACCCAATTCATGTCCACTAGAACAAACATGTCTGCTGTTCCTGTTGGTAGTGTTTTGAAATAATGGACGAAAGGAAAGTTAGTTTATTGTATCTTCTTTACCTGCGGAGAAAGAAAAAGTGTAGGACCATGTGGGTGCATCCTATAAATGCGGAGAGACCTGTAATGGGGGCATTCAAAGGAATGCTTTGTCTGCTGAAAAATGAGGAGGATAAATTCTTCAACTATTTTCGTATGAGAATACCTACATTTGACGAACTGCTCCAAAAGATGTCTCCACACCTTCAAAAAACAACAACGAACATGAGGGATTGCACCTCACCTGAAGAACGGCTAGCTATAACCTTAAGGTGTGTAGAAAATTTGTTAATAATGGTTACATTAGTTATGATTTATACATAAGTCATTTAGAAGTGTTATCGATGTGGGCAGTTTTATTAATGTAACATAATTATTAATTAAATGAATGAATGTGTTATTAAATGTTTTAATATATTGATGTTATCCAAAGTACATTTCTTAATTTATGAAACGTAGTGAGATAATCGTAGAAAATACATATATTATAAAAAATTGTATTACCACTGTAACATACAAGAGCACAACTGCAAGCAATATGGCAACAAGTTATTACATGACCATTGCAATCAAATTAACATAGCGTATGTTAATGTCCTACTGTGAAAATAACAATCTCATTTTGGAAAAATTCCGAAGTCCAAATCAGTAAGTGTGCTATTGTCACTGTCCAATGGTGATACAACGCAGGTACTGGTCTCAGATGATGATGCAACGTCAACATACAACGCAGGTGACTGATGTTGCGAGACTGGAGGCTCGTCATGCAGAAGTGCCTGGTTGTGTGCTGAGAATGTGTGGGTGGTTGGATACAGCAGGAACGTATGAAATGTCGTGGTAAACCTAACGCTGACACAGACGTCTCTTAATATCTTGTATCAGATGAATGACACCTGATTGTAACTGAAGCATCTCATCGTCTGTAAAGTCTTGCATGTTTGGTGCAATGCTTTTGAAGAAATGCAATTTGGGGTCATTATATTTTAGAGCTTTCAAAATTTTCACCTCTACATTTAATTTTTGTTTCTTCTTCTTCTTCTTAGGCTCGTTTGTGTTTGCAGTGATGTCTCTAACCTCTTGTTCCTTCAAAGTACCATTTTCTATATCACTTGTGGTTTTGTCATGAGAACAGTCACCAGACGCTGCAGTATTTACCGAAAAACTTGTCTGTTTCGTTTAATGTAGCGGCTTTGGTTAGAAAAGACAGTTGCTTATGATAGATATAGTGCTTGATAACCCTACCAGGAGCTCCAGATTTTACTTGGTCACCAACTTTCTTATACACTTTAGCCCTCTGATCTCGGATGTTGTGCCATTTTTTCTTTAGTATTTTGCCTGAAACAGACAAAATAACAAATGCTAAGTTTTCCTGAACACACGTATTATTATTATACACAACATTGTCTTTTAACATTACAAGCACCACAGTTTATTGTTTCAGATATTAGAGTTCAGGAAATGCGTTCACTGACCTGCACTATCACTTCAGAATTGGAATATCAACAATTGCAGGCATAGTTAATAACGTATGCAGAGTCACATGGGCAGTTCTAAAAGAATCCTCATCCTACTTTTGAGAAATTTTAAGAATCAGCTGCAGGGTTTAAAAAAAAGAGCCCATTTCTCTAATTATTTCCGGGCAGCAGACGGAAAACATCTTATGCGGCCGTTTGGTGAACGACTACACTGTATAACAAAAAGAGTGTTCAACTACCATTTGACAGTCGCAAGAAGATATATAGAATGTGCGTTTGGCACATTTATTAATATGTGGCACATTTTTCACCGGCCCCTCAATGTATCTTTACCGGTGGCAAATCATACAGTGCAAGCATACTGTGTTCTTCACAATTTTGTCAGAGAACGAGATGGCTACATGTTTGAGGATACACTCACTACCGGTATCACTAGTGTAGGACAGGTTGTTCCAGCACCACAGCCTAGAAATCAAGGAAACGCAACTGCAAAGGCTCAACGAATGGATTTTGCTGAATATTTTGTCAATGCAGGTGCACTGCCATGGCAGCTGAATAAAATATAGGCTAAGAGCTAACTATGGGACACATGTGATACGAGCTAACAGTGGGACACATGGGATACAGCTGCAGACGTAAGTAGGCCGTTAGTGACTTTAACGGAGGGTGCAAATCATATAAAAGTCTAAATTGGTTGCGTATATTTCCTGTGTGAAATATTGTAATGTGGTCAAGTGTTTATATGAAAAATTGTTTCATTTTGTGACCAACATAAATGCAACGTGTGTATTTTCCGTTTGTTTCCCACTGAGTTTGACCCTTTTTTTACATTATGTGAGTATATTTCATAAAAGAATTGGTTACTATGTCCAATTATGCGTGAACAAAAACACGTGCAACAATATATACACATATGATTACACAGGTTTTATTACTTAAGGGCGCAGTCTACCGCAATTTACGGCACCATTTTTTTATTTTTTGTTTGTACCAGATTTTTTTTCTTATTTAAGACACAAAATGTGATTAAATTTGGCTCTTGTGAAATTTTTTTATCTCTCATAGTTTTCGCGTAATGGCTTGTTAAAGGCATATTTTTGCATGTTTCCGTTTTAACGACTAGCCTACACTAAAACCAATTGATATACCAAACTAAAAAAAATCACAGTGGATAAAGACATTGCAGGCTACAATGACATACTCATGAAATTAAAGAATAAAAATTATTTGAATTTTAAAAAATTTCTGAAACTGAAAATAAAAATTTAAAAAGTTGAATAATTTTTTTAAAAATTCAAATAATTTTTATTCTTTAATTTTATGAGCATGTCATTGTAGCCTGCAATGTCTTTATTCACTGTGATTTTTTTGAGATTGGTATATCAGTTGGTTTTAGTTTAGTCGTTAAAACGGAAACATGCAAAACATGACTTTAACAAGCCATTAGGCGAAAACTATGAGAGACAAAAAAATTTCATAATAGGCCTAGCCAAATTCAGTCACATTTTGTGTCTAAAATAAGAAAAAAAATATCTGGTACAAATAAAAAATTGTGATGAAAATTGAGGTGGACCACACCCTTAATAGTGTATGTCACCAAAAATCTCATAATTTTTCGTCCATGCCGAACTCATTTCTGTAAGACGATTATTTTTTCCTATTTTTACTACACTGCAATTGTGATTTTTGCAGGTGATTACAGTATGCTAGAACTATGGAATCAAATTGTTTTTATTTGGTGAAAATTATACTATATCATGTCTAAATAAGAGCAGTGTTTGGCACATTTATAAAATTATGAATTTTTCAGTAAGCAGTACCCGTAAGACCTTAATAAAGATTGCTTAGAACAAATTTTAAATATTACTTTTTGTAGCCATGATATAACAGCAGCAATTTCACTGTTGTAGAACCACGATACATAGCATTCCACAATACAAATTACGTATTTTGGATATACTGGCACATGAACCTATACTTTCACTGAGTGAAACTGCCACAAATATGTCGATATCACAGGGGCGCGTACAATAATGAAACATTTTCAAGAATGTTACCTCTCATGCCTGAAATTGTTACGTTACCAACACAATTGGTAACCATAACTATATGAGTACGTTTGCATCGGCAAACGTAATAGTTACTAGAATAGTTACGGTTTGAGAAACCGATGTTACAGTGTGGCAATACAATGATGGAAAATCAGGTTTCTTTTGGGAAACATGACCTTTGATCCGTTTACACCGCACTATAAAAGATCTCTTTCCCAGATGTTGATTATTTTAATAGCTATTACTTTTGCCGATGTAAACGTACTGTATGTCATTTGTACAGATTTTATAAACTACAAACTATGATGTACTTGAACTACACTCACCGTAACTGTTTTTCTCAGCTTCTGTCATATTGATAAACTGTGGATTCATTTCTGAACACACAGTTCTCCATGCCTGTGTGGTAGTTACACATGAGTGGTACTCTGTGAGTGTTTTGTCCCAGATGGAAGGTGCTTGCTGAATTAGTGATATCAATTGCTTGATATCAATATCAGTGTCTTCAGTCACTATAATACACTTTGCAAGCTGTCAATTCAAAATCTCGAAATAGACTGAGAGTTGCAGGCGTCACCCCCGTCCGTTTCGTGTAAAAACTTTCATTCCATGGACAAAACACTTAGCAGGGGATGCGACCCCACCGGCAGGTTTTGACATGTGCGGACGTATGAATACCTCCCCTTATTCTACATGTTTAAAGTTATTGCGGGCCCGCATCAACACGCGGATGCGGCCCGCACCCGCTCCGTGTATAAGGCCTCTTAGGAATGTTGGAAAGTTTAGGAACGGACTGGAAGATTTGTGCTGTGGGGATGGGGAGGAGTCTGCTCGCCACCGGGCGTAAGTCCACCTGCAAGTATAAAACTTATTGTTATAGTTTGGTTGGTACACAATGAGTAGCAATTCTTAATAGTTATCATATTGCAGTTAAGCTGATTTTAGAACTGTGGGACACTGACACAGAATATAATACGACATAATTTTAAAAAAGTTTCACACAAGAACACTTGTGTGAACTACTCCACGCAAAAATTACTTTCACAAAATTGCACACACCTGTTTCTTCACAGCCTTCATCACCAAACCTAAATGTAAACATTTTAAACATATATTTTTGTACATAACCCAAAAATTATACAAGAAAACAAACGCTAGACCACAGATCAACCACCTAACGTAAAGATGAGTAACTCAATGTTATTTTTCGTGCTTCGTGTTTCTTCACCTAGTGCCACAGTTGTCACCCATGTAACTAACGAAATAAAAACCATGCGACACTTGCGCTCCACATGGAGTCTCCATAAACTAATAAAAATAGGAGTGGGGGAGGCGACCAGTATATTTTATTTTTAATTTCAAAATTCTGTCGGGACCACGGTCGTAGAAGAACAGGTCTGGACACTCGCCTATCTAACAATGTATTTTGCTTGACCCCTTTGTTGTTTGGCTGTAGTTCGTCAAGTTACCGATAATACCGTACTTTTTGGCGTGGGCGGTCGGACTCAATCTCAGTCCACTTTTTTCCATTGTTAAATTTATAAAGTAAATAAAGATTGCTAGTGCATTTTCTTAAATTTGTGACTGAAGAAAGCATTTCATAAATTGAAAAAAAGTACGTTTTGATAAATTGTTTATCTTAGCAGAACGGAAGTGGGCGGAATTTACACCGACCGCCGTAACATCAGCGCCAATAAAACACAATATTCTCGGTAACTTGGTGAACTACAGCAAAACAACGAGGGGGTCAAGTTTCTAGGTGAGTGTCGAGACCTGTTCTACGACCGTGGTCGGGACCAACGAGATATATAATAAACGCAGAGGAACGGAAGCAGCTATTTCCAAGGCTATCACGTGAAGCATATTTGAAGTTGGTCGGCCATTTTATCTATAGTCAAAATATTGTCAGCTGATGCATGTTGTAATGTAGGTTATACGAGAATCGTGAGAAATATTTTGGGATATTGATCATTGTGGTATTTGTTTGTCGAGTCCGTTACAACTACATCTGATTAATGTATCACTTGAGAACATTCGTACCCTCGCCAACATGAAATATGTTTTTAATTGCTAAAGTCAACAATATTTTGTGATGCCTATCTCAGTGTTTGGCTGCACACAACACATCAATAAAATAAAAGCATACTACAACTACTATAGACTTTGTTTATGCAGTTTAGATAAATTGTACTGTTATGTTATGGGTAGCTGCAATGAGACAGGATAAAAGGTAGGTACCGACCTTTTTGGTTTACAATCAACACAAATCAAATATTAACGAAACATAACATTTAATGAATCATGTAGAAATTCATTACTGGGAGGAGAATGAAAACACATACTGCTTGGGGCCGATTAAATATCACTTTTGAGAGGTGCAGCGCAAAATTTGCACCTGTGCTGCATTGCTTTGGTATTAAATATACAAATACGCAGGTGCAAGTGGTCACGTGATGGCGTAAAGTGCCTGAAAATCTGCGACTAGCAAATGGCTCGACACAAGTATATATGCGCCCTTCGCGCATGCGCATTGGACAATTTTCGGGTGTGTGAAAGTGAACTAACAAAAAAATTGGTTATCTTTATGTGTATCCAGTGTTCTATGAACTTTAATTATTTACATTTTTGTGTAAATATTTCACAATTTCAGCTTTTTACAGTTACGAAGTACAGTAGAAGTACGAAACTGAAATGGTTTTTTTTTTTTTACTAAATAAGCAATTAAAAATGGGCTACGATTTATTATCCTTTCCGCGGAATATATTTTGAGGGCATTTTTCCGTGGTACACGACGATAAAATAGAGTTGGTTTGTTGGTGAAGTTATTTGTGCCCTTAAAAACTTTGCTTAAACATTTATGCAGATGATAATGTAAATAAATAGCGAATATGTTTTGCAAGTACCTGTTTGGCTAAATGCCTGGAACATTGACTAATGTCAATCGACTAATGTCAACATTACCTCTCTTTTTCCTTGCTTGGATGGGTGGTTTCAACATCACAACTACCTCGTCGACTTGTTTCCACATTACACGTGTTTTATATTTAAGAGTAATGCTGTTGGGATTCCCTTTATTTCATAAAACGGGAGGGCTATAATTTTAGTTTTAAGTCTTTCATGAGACTTGCTGTCTACACATATCACATCCTATCTCGGTGAACATTGAACTTACAATCATGTAGACCTAATTAAATTTATTGCAATACCTATAGTTGTACAAAAGCCACTCGTATTCACTACACATTAGCAATGAATTGTTTAGAAATAATCAACATATCGCGATTTGATAATTTACGACTCACTGAAAGACGATTGCCACATGTATAGCCCACCTAGGTAATAGGCCTACACTCACAAATACCATGCAACACAAGTTAAAATAACTTACGTGAATTTCTAAACTAGGTCACTCAAATTAACACCAGTACAAACATAAAATGCATACATAATATTTGCCCTAATCGCGTCACACGTCTATCACTTTAGGCACTTTATTTTCCGTTAGCAACTTATATAATTATTTGAAAACCGGGTTACAGACGAAAACCACTCTGATGTATTTCAATTGTGTTACAAAAATGCTGCTCTCCATGACTAAAGCACTTAATTATTCACGAACGACCTCATTCAATAAAAATGAACACTCGCATCCACTACACTGAAACGACATTATATATATTAATTTTTCAAACTTCAAAACGCAACTACGACATACGTTTATAATAAAACTTTGTGACAATTTTCCTTCATTACTTGATATGAAACTACACTTATTATATCCTTGTATAAGTACGAGAAAACTACACAATTTTAGGTTACGAAAAATATAACCAAAACATGACTTTTAGCGCGAGAAATTGTTCACTGCTACATGGAAGCTATATCTGCATGTAAGCACACGGGTGTGCAGACAGTTTTTGCGTCCATGTGGCAGTGAGAATGATGTTACAAATTTTCTGATTGGCTTCTGCTAGTTTGAGAGGGGAAGTAGTTGCGCCGAGCCAAAATAGGCTCCGCCCCTTGCGTCTTGCGTTTTCGTGTATATTTAATTCCAACTACGACTCGAGGTGCAGGTGCAGAGCAGATTTTACTTGCGTTGCGCTGCGCCGGTGCAAAACGCAAGTGGTGATATTTAATCGACCCCCTTGATAGTATGGTATAGTATAGGCTGGAATATGTTGCCAAAGAGAAGGATACATATATGGAACTTGTTGTGCGGGAACGGAAAAAGGTGCAAAGAGGGTAACGGGATGGGTGAATAGTAGGTTAAGAAGGCACCGGTACGATGGGGAGGATGAAGGGATGTATAAAGCATCTATAATGTTAAAGGAAATGGGATGGAATACACTAAATGACAGAAGAAGAAATGAAAGTCTGGTCAGGATGTTCATACTTGTGACTAGAGAGGGAGGTTGAGGAGGGTTAAATTGCCACCTAGCTAAGGGAGGGTAGAGAGTTAACACCAGTGAGAAGGTTCAAATGGAGTGGAAGAGAAAGAATTGGTTAGACAGTCTATGCTTGTGAGGTCGGCGAGAGGAATATTTTACAGAATGATATAGTACTGTTAGAAGTTGGAAGGTTCAGGAAGGGTTTGGGAATGGTAGCCTAGAAAGGCAGGCAAGATTTGATCTCGCTACATGGCGACATACCAATTGCGAATATCTATTTATTTGTATAAGGTCGAGGCTCTTAAATACGGTTAGGGTGGGTGGCATGTGTGTTTACAGTTGATGTAGTTGACATATTATATGCATGGTTCTTGTAGTAATAAGAATGTATTATACTATTTATTTTTAATATGTATATATAAGTTCAGGCTTATTTGCATATGATCAGACGTTTTATAATTTATATTTACAAGTAGTCCTATAAACATAACAGTGTACTATACACAAAACTGAGGTAACAATAATTACACAGAACTGAAATGTGTAATATGTATATTTTATGTCCGTATATGTTTACTTAAACGTTTTTAAAATTTATATATTTGGATTGTGAGCCAGTTACTCGCTACCTGCATATTTTCGTCAATTGTTTTCATCTTGTATTTACGATTTATTCTCGTTCCTAAATCCATAGAGTAAGTAAGGTATACCAGAGTGACAACAGCAATGCTGACTCAGAGACGCTTATATTTTTGCCCTCTCCATGCACACCAAGTCAACAAAAATAAAAATGTTATTTTACAAACTATCCAGTTGGCATCAATGCGCGACACTAGCGTCATCTTTTGAGCACAGAGTTAAGTAGTTCTAGAAGTGGCTTATACTAG